>JAWWEE010000122.1:66147952-66159958 GCA_035221455.1 Xenops minutus
CCCTGTTGCATCAACACCAGTGCCTCCCAGTGCAACCAGCACTGAGGGCCCTATTGCATCAACACCAGTGCCTCCCAGTTCAACCAGCACTGAGGTCCCCATTGCATCAAGCCCAGCACCTCCCAGTGCAACCACTACCGCAGCCTCTGCTGTCCCAGCTGCCACTGCAACACTCCCAGCTGGATTGACATCAACCACTGCAGACCTTGTCACCTCCACAGCGGCTCCATCTGCTGACCCAAGCACAAAAACCCCTGCTCAGACTCTGCCCACCACCATGGATGTGACCATCCTCACATCTGGCAGCACAGCTGCCTCTCAAGCATCTACAGGACCGGTGGCTGCATCCACCAGTGCCCAAACAAACCCTCCAGGAGCAGCCACGTCTCCCGGGGTCCCATCGGAGGCTCCGTCCCTCACCACCCCTAATCCCTCCAACTGCAGCACAGTGAATGTGACAGCCTGTGCCCGCTGCCCCCCAGGGACATTCCCCAACCAAGGTAAGAGTCCCTGCTCTCTCTGGCTCCTGTGTTAGACAGAAAAGTGACTTGTCAGGGGAGGTGGCGCCAGCATGTTGTTCTTATGTTGGAAGCTTGGACAGGCAGCAGGAGAAGGGAGTTAATTCATTGTACCTTTCTGATGATAAAGACTTGGCCTTCTCTGGCCTTGTGTTGGTCTTCTTGAGGCTTCCCAGTGGGATGAAAAAGCAGCAGGATTGTGGCACAAAATGTAATGCAAGTGCAGCTTGATTTATTGGCAGAAGGATGTTATTTTTGAGGTGCAGTGCCAAATAGAGGGTCAACTTCCAGCTGTCTTGAATATTTTAAAGAGAATCTCTGCTATAGAAACAGCTTTTTCTCTTGGTCTTGAAAAAACACTTGATCAACCTCTGCTGTGGTTGGGTGTTCATAATATCACCTTTGCTAGAAATTATTTATGTTGTAACATGACTGGGTTTGGTTTTCAAATACCACCATTCCACAAAAAAATCTTAAAAAAAACCCAAAACAAATAAATCAAAAAACAATTAGGTTTTCTAAAATGAAAGTAATGTACTGCTTGCTTATTTTCCCCACTGCAGAGCACTTTCAAAAAGGGGAGTAAGCAGCTCTAATGCCTTAGGGTGAATCTGCAGAGCACAGAACTTAATTCCCACCTCCCTTGTCTGCAGAATATTCGTCCACAGGGTCTCTCTTGCCTGTGCTGGGCTGTGCAGCACCCAGGGCTGGCTCCTGCAAGCAGTCCAAGATGTGCAGCTACAGCAAATCCCACCTGATTACACTGCGTGGCTTGGATCTGTTTTGTGGAGCAGAGAGGGATAGAGTTTGCCTGGTGGGAATGTCATGGTACCTGTGCTCAGAGAAAAGATGTTACTGCTTAAGGCAAGTCCTCTATCCAGAATTTTAGTCATCAGTTCTGCTTCCTGCAAGCTTAAATTGTCAGTAATTCTAAGGAGTATATTGGTTTGGGGTATTTTTGATCTTTTGTTTGTGTGTTGGAGGAAAAACAAGGAAAACTTTCCTAGCCCCTCAAATTAAAGGTGGAAAAAGCAGTCACCTTACCTATGGGAAATCCACATTAGTAGACTTGACACCTGAGATTGTCTTATGGCTGTTTTTCAGCTTGCTAATGATGCACAGCAGCATAATTAGCATTAATATTGCAGTCTCTATCCTCTGAGAATGCCTTGCCAGAGCAGCTGCATCCCAACCCTTCTGCATTTATGGCAGTGACCTGTCCTGATGAGCACAGGGAGTTCAGTCATGTCTCACAGTCCTGATGCTGACTTTGTGTTCCAATTTAGGCACCTTGAGCTGCTCGTGCTGTGCAGGGGGCTCATGCACAGACCCTGGTACCTGCAGCTCCTGCCCACCAGGCCACTACCAGCCCCAAAGTGGGCAACCAGCCTGCCTGCCCTGCCCACAGGGCTCTTACTCCAGGTGAGTGACTGAGCCCCTGGGCACAGCGTGGGGGGGTGATGGTGGGTGCTCTTCCTCAAAACAGTTCCCAGACAGCTAAATCTCCCCCCCTGGGCTATAGGCAGAGTGCTGCAAGGGTTGTTTCTCACAGGCTAAATTCTCCTCATCAGCAAACCTTGGTGTGGGTATCCTTGTGCTGAGGGCTGCCCAGTGGCTGCTCCATCTCTCTGCCCTTTTTTACCCCCATGGTCTTTTGTATGTACTAGGAGGGAATATGTCTGTTTTGTGATGGGGGACACCTGAGAGTGAGGTCTGTGTTCATCTCCTCATCTTTACTCTAGGATATCTCTGGCCAACCAGCTTCATCTCTGTGCTTTGCCCCATTACTTTCTCAATCCCTGTTTTCTTGCCCACAAGGGATCTCATTGCATTTAAGTTGCTGGCATCTAAAGCAATATCCTCAGCTGATAAGAGTGTGGAAAAGCTGACAAGACATCCTAGCCAGAAGCCCTGCCTTGTAATCTCACCAGGCTGCCTCATCCAGGAGTGTTGTACAAGTCCTCTGGCTGTGGGGACATGTGGATGTGCTGCTCTCCATTTTTCCATCAGGTTTTCCTTTGCTGTATCCATGTCTGCAGCCAGTTGGCTCTGTGACTGAGGTGGTTGCAAGGACAGAAGGGGTGGTGAGAGCTTCCCAGGACCGTGTCCATCACAGAGCAACTCCATTTGGATCAGTCCTGAGGAAAGGGAACAAAATCTGCAGGGAAGAGTGACCCAACTGTGCAGTTTGTTTGCAGCAGCCCCTAAATTTGAGGAGCCAGCAGCATCCTCCTCCACGTTCCCCACTCACAGTTTGTGCTGTGAGGATCTGCCTTGAAAGTTTACCCCCAAACTGCTTTACAAAGACCAACCAGGAGCACCACACAGCCACTGCTGTTGGGCTGTGGGAGAGGGCAGTGCAGGACCAGGGAGCAGAGAGGGTCAGACAGTGGTGCTGGGTTTGTGTGTGCCAGAGCAGGGACCAGAGGAGGGGGGATGTGGAGGGGAAGGGGTCTGGGGGGTGCAGGGTATGCATGGCCATCTCCATGGCAGCTGGCTGGGCCTTGGGGCTTCGATGGGCTCATTTAACATTTTTGTGGTATTTGGAGAATCCAGCCTCCCTGGAGCTTTGAGCGGCTCTGGCTGGCACAGGCCCTGTGTTGGTTTGGTCTAAGCAAAGCATTTGCTATGTTTCCAATTGATTTTTGTTTGGTCTTTTTTTTTTTTTTTTCCCTGCAAATCTCAGTCAGCCCAGGGGTTTCTTGAGCAATTAAAGAGCATGTCCTTGTTTTCCTCCAAAGCACCCCTGAGTATGTTAACAAATTCTTATACCCACACGCTTGTTGTGGGGGATTTGGCTCTGTCAGTGATGAATGTAAAAGCTTCCTCTTTCCCTGCCTTTCTCTCATTTCCTCTCTCTCTCCCCTCCTACAGGTCTAATATATTGCATCCCCTTTCCCACAGTCCCTGTTATTTAAGGTCAGGGCTCTCACGCGACACTGCCTGTGGTTTAGCCCCTTTTTTGACTCCTGATTTCCAGCAATGGAGCAGCTCCTTTTGAAATCCCTGATAGATGCAGAACAGCAAACACATTTCCAATTCAATATTCACTTGTGGATTTAAGAGTCTTCTGACTATAAACCAAGGGTTTTAAGCCTGGCCACAATGTATTTTTCAAGACCTTCAATTCAGATGTTCCCATTCCATATGGCCCACAGGCACAGGGCATTTCTAACGTTAATAATACAGAAAACTGTAATTTTTTCAGTGGGTTCAAAAGGATGTTTTTCTGCCTGAACTCCTTCATAATGAGTCTATTTGTAGACTTGTCAGTGTTGTGCTGTGCTCTCTCCTCTCCAAGCAGATAGAGGCTCGAGTGAGCTAAAACAGCATTTCCCTCTGCTCCCTTCTCTCCCAGCTTCCCAAGGAGCACCGTGTGCCTTCCCTGCCTGCCTGGCCATTTTGCTAATGAGTCTGGGGCTGCAGCCTGCAGAGCGTGTGAGCAAGGTAGGCTTTGGTCTGTATGCAACCCAAGTGCATTTTCATCAGGCTACATGATGCTTTTTCCCAGGGCCAGATGCAATTACTAGGTAAGTTAAAAGCACCGAAGGGTAAATGGGTTATTTTGCTCAGGCTAAAAATAGCACAACAGATCTCTTCCCAATTCTGTTATTGACATTTTTATTAAAATGAAAAGAACAGATCTCGGAGTCATGCTTGTGTTTGCAACAAGATAATGCTAACAGTGCAATGAAAGTCAGGAAAGGAGGTTTATGAAACTCAGTTATAGCACAAGGGGGAGGAATGTGTCAGGAAAACAAAGTATTCCTCCATTTTTAATGGCAAAAATGAGTCTAAACCATCTCTGTTTTCATTTAGGCAATCTTCTGCAGAATATTAAGTGTCACAGTCTCCTTATTCCCCAGATATTAAAACTAGCGTTTCAATGAGCTGCTTTGCTGATGCCATATGAGCCTGCTACAATGTGTTTGCAGACAGGGTAACAGCATGTACAGAACAGCATTTACTTATGCAAAAGCCTAATTAACACATGCAATGCAGCAGCTATTCTGCACCACAATGGAGTGCTGCTCGAATATGCACAACTGTGCTTTTGAAAATCCACCCACCGAACTCTTGGGCTGGTACCTCAACTTTGGCTGTCACTTGCTAATTTTGGGAGGAGCAAAGTCTGACTCCCTTTACTCTGCAGGTTTGAATACTGAGTTAGGCCACAAGGCAGTCTGTGGGGATGGCCCCTAAACTTTGCAATTATAAATGAAGGAAGATCCTTTTTGCTTGCAGGGAGAGGGAGGTGGGGTTGTTTCCATCCTGTTCTGCTGCAGCCTCTGCTGTTTGGTGCAAATCTGGGTGGATTTGAGGCAAATCTTACCCACACTCCTTGCAGCTCCTCTCTGAACCTTAATTTTGTCCCATGTGGACCCATGACAGTGATAACTTTGTGCATCATCAGGCTCCTTCCCAAGTGCTGTTCTCCTGGCTTTCCTGTTGGTGTGGCAGGACTCACAATTTGGGTTCCGCCAGCCTCTGCCCACACCATGGGCACTTTGGGGCACTTCACTGCTTGTTGTGTTTTGGGAATGGTCTGTACATGTCCTCCTGCCCATCATGGTCCTCAGGGTGCAGGGAAGGAGGGGAGTGAGCAGGCAATTCCTGCACCAGCAGAGCTGTCTGGGTTGGTGGGTCCTGTGTCCTTCTGTTTGCAGGGAACGAGATGCACCCCAAACTTACCAGGATGAAGGAGCTCCTGGAAGGGCTGGGGTGACCAGAGGGATTTCCTCTGGTCAGGACTTGCTCCAGCTGAATAACCCAGGAGCTGGCACTGGGATTTATCTATTCCAGCTTCATCCCAGTTCAGCCTGTGGTGCTGGGAAGGGTGACAAGGTCTCTCTGTCTCCCTGGTGGGGTTTTGGATGTGAGAATGACACCAGGGGAATCTGCTCGAGTCCCCCACACATCCCTCATCATGGAAGAGGGCAGTAGGGAACTTTTATTGCTCTTTAAGAGCTTTTGACAAATAGAAACCCAAATATCCTGAATTAGCCCATGAAATGCCACCTGAAGTGTGTTATGGGGATTTGTTTGGTTGCTTGTAAAATGGAGATGAGCAAATACACAACAACATCTGGCAGTGACGTGGAGGCAATATCCTGAAGCCTTATTCTGCTTTTTTCAGGCTATTTTAGCTCCAAGCAAAACTCAGCTTTTTGTCTTCCTTGCCTGCCGGGATCATTTTGCAAGTAAGAATCCTCTCCGGATACTGGGTCTCAGACAAACAGGGAGAGGGGTGTTTCTTTTGGCCACTGAGCTGCAATGGTCAGTGTAGTGGCCAAAGACAAGTCATCTGTCATTTCAGCTGTGGCAACATTGGGGCTGACCCTGGTGGGAGAGGGATGGTACAATGAGGGGAGGATCCTGGCTGGATGTGGAGGTACCCTGGGATGAGGTGGCAGAGCATCAGCTCACAGCCTGCCTTCCCCATTCCCACTTTGCATCATCACTGCCTTGCGTGGGCATTACACATGCCCTGGGATCAGATGGGCACAGGGACAGAGCTCAGAGTTGCTCTGGACTTTGTAGGTCAAAGCTGAGCTGGTGTTTATTGCTATCCTGAGTCAGGATGTGCAGAAGGCAGTAGGAGAAGTACTCTGGTTGAGCTGTCATCTCTGGGATGGAAGAGGTGGTCTGGGGGAGGTGCTGGTGGGCACCTCCTGAGGGGCCCTGACCTACATGTAGGATGCCTGCATGGGGGTTGGGGTGTTTACATCCAAAGCAGGTGAACTGGCAATGGATACTTACCACCTTCTGACCTCCCTTGAGCTCATTTTGTCCTATGTTATGCAGCAGATTTCTGCTGAACCCTGACTAAATTGCCATGGGACTTAACCCAGGGCTTAACCAGCTGTATTGCAGGTCTAGCCAAGTTCTAACCAGCTCCAGCCAAGTTTGCTAAGGCATGGTGACTTCTGGGATAGTGAGTTCCTATGAGTTTCATGTAAATAAGCAATGAGAGAGCAAATGCCACCATGTGCCCAGCCCTAGTTCAAGGCCAGGCTGTATGGAACTTTGAGCAAGTTGGTCTAGTGAAAGGTGTTAGAAGGCAGCAGGTTGGAACTGGATGATCTTTAAGGTCCTTTCCAACCCAAACCATTCTAGGATTCTATGTGAGAACCTACAATGGAGACAGACACTGTCAATGTCCATAAAGTGGGAAAAGCTTGATTCCTGGTAGACCTTGGAGACTCCAGTCTGTAAGAGGTGGGCTTTGGTGGGCTGGGATGGTCTGGCCTTGGAAGTGCTTGTCCTACAGTGTATCCTGCCTCCTCTCCCTTCTCAGCACCACCAGCTGCACAGCCTGTCTGCCTTGCCCTGGGGGGCAAGAGGCTCCTCGGGAGGCGTCAAAGGAGTGTGTGCCCTGCCAGCCAGGTAACTCTGCAGGGAAGGTGGGGCTGTGCCATCCCAGGTAACTGTGCAGGGAGGCTGGGGCTCTGCCATCCCAGGGAACTCTGCAGGGAAGGTGGGGCTGTGCCATCCCAGGGAACTCTGCAGGGAGGCTGGGGCTGTGCCATCCCTGGTAACTCTGCAGGGAAGGTGGGGCTCTGCCATCCCAGGTAACTCTGCAGGGAAGGTGGGGCTGTGCCATCCCAGGTAACTCTGCAGGGAGGCTGGGGCTGTGCCATCCCTGGTAACTCTGCAGGGAAGGTGGGGCTGTGCTATCCCATCTGGGAACATGCCTTTGGTGCCAGAGGGAGCGACTCATTCCCAAGAGTTATCTCACTGGAGCTGGGGGCTGTGTGTCCCTGCCAGCAGGAATGCCCTGGCTGGCACCTGCAGAGCAAAGCAGTGCCCTGGCAGTGAGGGATGGGGCTGGGGTGTTTGACTTGCTGGTGGAGGCTGTGCCTGTGCCAGACCTTTCTGCCGAGGTTAATGGCTCAGAGGTTAGCTGGTCCCTGGCACCAAAAACCAGGCTGGATACATAATTCTGGTTAAAAAGCACTTCATCAGTGGTGGTGGCTTTGCTGATGTAAGTACAGAGTGGGGGATGCTCTGCAATGGCAGCAGCCTGGGGCAAAGGGGGCAGTCGGAGAGGGGATGTGAGGACATGGCCCTGCTCCTTCCAGTGCTGTCTGAAGCAGCACCAAGCCACAGCAGGTGAGCCAGAGGGAGGGCAGAGCACTCCGGCCACGCCCAGTGGCCATGGCCAGACTCCACTTTGGACACAGCACTAGGGGTTTCTTGTAATCAAATTGCATTTTAAACATAGAGAAATGCATTTACCACTTTGAGACTTGGAACTTCTGTGGGAACCCATCATTCCCACAAAGCTTAAGAAACTGAGCTGTGCTTTGAACTCTACTCAGCTTGTTTCAAACAGCTGGAAAAGGCATTTGAATCCAGAACTGGAGAGGATGAAACACCGCTGACCTCCAGCTCCAACCTCCCCTCTGCTTTAAAGCCAGAGCTCACTACTATAACTTTGTCCCACCTACTCCTGCTCACACATACTCTGTTTGCCAAGGTCTGACCCCAGATATCCTTTAGTCCCTCTGTCCCTGTTTGTTCCGTTCTGCCCCTTTGCCACCTAGGCAGGACCAAAGTCCAGGCTCAGCTGTAGTTATGCACCTAAGTCTTTAATGTTCTTTCTCCTTGTGGTTTTGAAAGCTAAATCATCCATATGCAATTGCAAAGGTCCTGGGGTCTAGTCCCAATCTTAATTTTGTGCTCATTTGCTCTTTAGGTACATTCAAAGGTCCCAAGGACAGCAGATGCAAGGTCTGCAGATCGGGAGAGTACCAATTACAGCGGGGCAAGGAGAGCTGTGACCTGTGCCCAGAGAATCACTACTGCCCTGTGAGTCCCCAGCAGCTGGTGGAACAGCCTGAATTAACAACAGAGCTGTCCCACTTCAATTAACACTTTTGTTAATTTTAATTTTTTTATCTGAGCTTTTTTCCTCTTTTAAAATAGACAGAGCCCTGATGGAGGGAGATGGTTAAAATTATGACACCAGGCGTGTGGCTTTGTGCCCCTGGAGCTGCCCACTCTCACTGGGCCATCAGGGGATGGTGTGACCATTAATGGGGGGGTTTTGTATGGACTTGCTGTGTAATGACACCTTCTGCTCTTCCTCTACTCTGAGTAACATCACAGGGGCAGACAGGCTGAATTTAATGGTGACAGATTCACTTCTTGGTTATTTTTCCTTTTTTTTTTTTAATTTTGGTTTGGTTTTTCCTTTTATTTTTCAATGCCAAATTGTCACCTCCCTTTGCACTAGTTACCTTCTGCAGTTTGCTGGTGCTGAGTTACTTCTTCTCTTGGGCAGAGCCCAGATGTGACCCCGGTGAAGTGCCCTCCTGATGCCTTCTGTCCCCTGGGCAGCACAGAGCCAACCTACTGCATGGAGCTCTTCCTGTACAAGGCAGGGGACTCCTGCCAGCTGACCCCTGTGATGGTTGTTCTCCTGGCCACCTTCTCAGCAGGTGAATGTCTGTCTTCTCTGTTCTGTAGTAAAACTAGACACCCCTCTGGAGCTGGGTGCCTTCATGTTAAACCAAGTATTCTCTGGGTGGTGTATTTTATGTTCCTGGATTTCCAATTAAGGTCTTTGGCTGCTTTCAAGGCCAGTGAGAATCCTTTCCCTGTTGATATGCACTTCCTGTGAAGGAAGGCTGGCACAGTGCTGAATGCTTGTTGTTTGTCCCTGGGAAGGAGGTGTGTGTATGGACCCCAAACTAGGAATTTCTTGACTGCCCAAAAGTAGTCCCAAAAGGGCAATTTCCTTTTGGTATGAGATTTTGCTTCCTCAAAGCGTTCCTGCCTTAACTCTTGCCACAGCATCCAGCAGGACTGGGAGCTGCCAGCTCGTGCAGTGTTGGTTGTGCTGATGCTGTAGTGCACCTTGTAGCCAACAGAGTGAGACAGCCAGCACCTGCTGAGTGTGGGGAGCATCCCTCATCCCAGATGCCACCTGCTGTAATTAGCTCACTAGGGCAAGCCAATGCACGGATGAGCTTTTCTACCAGGAAGCTGCACCATGAGCAATCATTCCAAAACAATGAATATGCGTCTGTAGTCTTGGCAAAGAGAAAAATAGAGTTCTGTTAGTTTTAATCAAAGTTGGGGGGAGGTTTAGTCAGGGAGTTATGATGAAAATGAGCGACTATCACTGCTGTGGATTGCAAAAAGGGCAATGAGGAAGCTGGAAGAGGGATTTGTCTCCTGTCCCTCGGCAGATGAAGAACAATTCCTAAGTGCCACTTATGCTACCAGAGATGACAATCTTGTGTCAAGAGAGCTGGGTCATAGAGATGACCAAGCCATCAGAGGACAAGGAATATCCAATTGCTCTCATATCCATGGGTTTCTGTGTTTTGAGTATATGTTTTATGCCTTCCGAAGATCCATTCTCCACTCAGCTCACTGTTGTTAAAAGGCAGGGGGAGATAAAATAGATGTGTTATTTCCCACAATAAAAAAGACAGAGCAAAGCTGCTTCTCCAACAACAAAGCAGTGCAAGTTCTCATCAAACTCCTCTCCTGGCAGCTAAGGAGAGGACTCCCTGGATGGAGACAAGGACAGCAGGGTCTGGAGGAGCTCTAGCAGCTCTGGCTGGACTGCAGTTCCTGGTGGGAACAGATGAGGGTTGCTCTCACAAGCTGTGGCTCGGAGCCACGTGAAAGCTCCTCCGCTGACCCCTATCCCCTCATGCCAGGCTCTAGTCCAAAAATCTGCCAAAGCAGATGCCATCTGAAGTGAATATTAATTAGAAAAAGTAGATTAAAATGAAGTATATAAAAAGCCTGTCCACAGAGGGAGAATGGCCCATTAACCAGCATTTCTGATAAACAAGTCTGAGGTCAGAGAACAGCATTCCTCGGCTGAGTCCTGCCTCTCCCAGAGCTTGCTACAAAGAGGGGGGGAAAGGAAATAGCCCATGCAGGAACCCACGAGTATTTCACAGCTGATCTCACAGATCAAGTGTTTACCATGAGGCTGTCTGCTCACACAGCCTAAATTTGGGCACATTTGCCTGGCCATATTGCATCACAGTGACAGATCTGTGCTCTTCTGTTCAGATCAGTTCTCCCTGATGATGCTTCTGCCAGAAACAAACGAACAGAATGTCGCAGTACTTGAGACTTGCCAATTATTTCCATGTCTATGCCCAATCTAAAAGTAATTTTTCCTGACAGCCCTGATCTCAGTCTAGACTCAAAGTTAATCTAGGTTAGTTACTTCTTGTACTTCAGTGTGAGCACTGCACAGTGCAAACTAATTTCTCAACAAGAGCCTTTGGTGGGATCTGCAGGGGATAGGGTGCCCAGGGGAAAAGAATAGTTCCACAGAGCAGAGAGTAAATGGGAGTAGGAAAGCAAGTTACTGAATTATTTCATTGAAACCTGCCATTATTCCCTGCAGCTTCCAGAGTAAAGCTGAAATGCTGAGGTTGAGTGTTTATTTCTAGCACAATCTGTCTTTTTTGGTGGTGGGGAGGGTGGGTGTGTGGGGGTGGGGGGTGTTGAAAAAACCTGTTATTTTACTAGAAGAGAATACCAGAGTTGGGAAGCCTTAGAGCAAACATCACCTGGTGCTTTACCTTCTCATCTGAGAATAACTACCATTCCTTTCTTTCCAGGAGGAATCCTTGTTGTCTTTCTAATAATCCTGAGAAGGTGGAAAGACTATGGCAAGAAATCACTGAAGTCTCTGTTGCTGCCTCGAGACTCAGGAGGACACACGACTTACGGGGGGATGGAGCACACAGAACCAGTCTATGCTGGCTGGTAGCACAGGACACACCAACAGGCACCTGCTTCTCCTTTGTCTGGGGCAAAAACAGCTGTGTGTATCCATGAGCAAGGTGTTTAACCACAAGCAACCTATTTCTGTATAGCCAAAGTAAGTGCTGAGGAATAAAACTCAGTTTTTGAGTTGCAGCTGCTTGTGAGAACCAACCCAACTGCTTGCTCTGCTACACTGAGCTGATGGAGAAAGTGATCCCCTTTCAATTCTTTTCTCCTTTTCTCAGGGGGAGAAAAAACAAAACAGGCAACAAACAATTATGTGTCTCTCTCCATTTCAACAGTCAGCTCTACAGAGTGAGGACTGACTGCTCCACTTATTGAAATGCCTGTGATACAACACTCGTTTCCACCTGAGCATTCATGAATTAACATGAATGTGCTTCCTTTTACTAATATGCCATTTTTCCCCCATTCTCAAAACTTTACCATTGCTTTAAACATGGGTAAGTCAAGGGAGGGGATCCCAAAGCTTTTCTCTTTCTCTCAGCTGGGGGCAAACGTGCAACTAAAATAATGGTTGGCTACTGAACAAATAGGTCCCTTCTGTTTCCTGCTGTAAAGTTGTGTTTCATCCTAAAAAAGCTGCAAAAGCAGCTCAAAGGGAGCACAGATGATGTCTTGCACATTTTTGCATGCTGAGATGAGCCTGTATGAGACCCATTCCCTAAATGCCCATGCAAAGTTCTTTCCTGGATCCTGGACACTTGATTCATTTGCC
>JAWWEE010000122.1:66160554-66183486 GCA_035221455.1 Xenops minutus
GCATCGGAGCAGCAGGTGTGGCTTGTACCTGTTTCCTCTGGCACTGCAACCCTTCTCCTGTGCACCAAACCCATTAAACTGATGGATTTTTATTTTACAGGGATGATTTCCAAGTGGTTGTTGGTTGACTCTTCTCATTCTAAACCTATTGCTGTGTTTTCCCCACCCCAGGCACTCAGAAATGCCACTGATTGTGCCAACTGCTCTGTGAAACCAGGGCCTGGGTCTCTTAACCTTCACACCTTGTCTTTCTTTTCCTCCTACAGTGACATTCACACACGTGCTGTGTAAGCCCAGACAGACCAGCCAGCTGTGACCCTTCATGTCAGGGCTGTGCTTCACCAGCATTATGAGTGCTACTAAAAACAGTAGGTACTATTAAAAGATCCACGCTGTTAAATGACTGTGCACTGCGATGGGAGCAGGTGTTACTTCACTTCAGCCTTGCACTAATGGGCCCTTGGAGCAGCTGAGTAACTCAGCTGGAGGGGTTAAGTGGTTCCTGCCCTCAGCTGCTCATTCTCCTCTCCCCAGAGGTGTTCATGTGTTTAAAAAAAAAAAACAAACTCAAAATATATCAGTTCTCTGATCTCTCTCAACTATGTCAGATGAATAAATGGATGGGAAGGGAGGTACATCTGCTGTTGGGGACAGACAGGTTGTCCAAAGAAGTTGTGGATGCCTAATCCCTGGAAGTGTTCAAGGCCAAGGTGGATGGGGACTTTGAGCAACCCGGTCTCGTGGAAGGCGTCCCTGCCCATGGCAGGGGGCTGGAAAGGGATGGTCTTAAAGGTCCTTTCCAGCCCCAACTATTCTGTGATTCTAATCTGGATCACCAGTGACACAGATGGTCCCTCTAACCCTCCCCAAACCCCAGCACAGGCAGAAGTCCTTGCACTTTCTCCCCAGATTCTCTCATGCTGTCAGTTTAGGAGACAGACACGAAGTTTCTCAGCTGGCAAAAGGCTGTGGTTTTCCTAGGGAGCTGCAATCCTGATGCACAGCACCAGCTGACCTCAGCACAACAGAAAATCATCAGTATCAAGACAAATCTCTGAAATGCATTTAAAAAAATGTAGCTGCTCTCAGACATGGGAGATTCTACACATGAAACCAAACCAGACCCCCCCCAAAAAACCTGTCTGAAAAAGCAAACCAGTCAAATTCAGACCTGGGCAAGCAGGACCAGCACCTGTGACAGCAAAAGAAGCCTGAGGGAATGGTGCTGGTCGGGCTGTGTGGCTGCAGCTCAGTGTCACTACAGCCTGTAAAACTGTGAGCACAGTACTGTAACAGGAAAAACTGGACTGCCAAAGATGTCAGTGTTTTTGTGATGAGCAACACTGTGAAAACAAGCCAGAGCACAACCATTATCACCTCCATGTAAGTGTAAACCAATATTTCCACGGTGTCTCTGAGGAAGACCTGGAGTGTAAGTTTTCCCCATGAAAAAACCCCAATTCCCTTGCTGTCAAACCACGCTTGCCTAGGATATATAATTTTTCTTTGAAGAAAAGAATTTGGTGCAAAAATAAGTATATAGAGCTCTTTTACAAAAAAGACTTAGCAACTTCTTAAATAACTAGGAATGAAATTCAATATTTAATAAGACATTGAAGTTTCTCAAGCAGTCAGACATGGAATAACGTGACTCAACAATGTGGAAAAATCCCATTAATACGTCTTTCAAGATATTTTGTTTTTCCAAGTAATTCAAATTTAAAAATAAACAACCAACTAAAACCTGACCATGAACACAAAGCTATTGAACAAAACAGACATTTAATTTGATTATTCTTCCTAGGGTGTATGAAAACACATCTAACATATTCAACTGAAAATTGTTTCCATGCTTGCTCATGTGATAAAAGAACAACAAATTCTGAAATTGGCTATCATGTATCAGCTTTTTGCTGGAACAGGAAAGACATTTTGCTACTTTGATGGGTGAGACACAAAGAACATAATTTAAGGCCACATAATTTGCCACACTTAGATGTTGTGTAGATGAATATATAACAGAAAATCTTTTAAGTTGCTGAATGCTAAGAAGTATTGAGTTGCATCATGAGAAAGCTCAATTTTTAAAGATTGTTTTACCTTGTATTTGAACAGTAGAAGGAAAACAGAACAACTTTTGCCTTCCTTTTTAAACAAAATTTCAGCCTGTTTCTCCAGGCTGCAGAGCACAGTACAGAAGCCTTCATCAAAACACATGTAAACCCCACCTTTTTTGATTCAGAAACTAAAATTCTCCCAGATCACCACCTGAGTGACTGAGCTGAGCTGGTCAGTACATATTAAGGGAGAAAATGATCCACATTTCTTTTAAAGATCAGTCTAAAGGATGTGCCCAGCAGAAGGAAGGAATCCCTGGGAACTCAAAAGCAAGCTCCTGGTTTGCAGTCTCAGTGATGCAAAGCTCCCTTGGCCCCGAGAGCCGAGTAGAAAAGAGCTGGGAAGAGGTAGAAGGAGGCAGGAAGTCGAGCAGCCACTCCCTTGGATCTGTTTGTGTGAACGGGGTCACCTTGGACCTGAGCCTTTCTGTGCCCACAGACAGACACAGAGGGGTGGCTGTCCTGCATCCTGCCGTGCTAAATGTGCTTGTGATCCCACCAGAGGCGGGCAGGGAGCTGCAGCCTGGAGGGTGTGACTGCAGCACTGTTTGAGACAGTGGCTTCTGCCTCTCAGGACCTGGGGCATCACTGTTCCAGAGTGCCAGAGCTGTTGCACCTACACATGAAAAGGAGAAAGCAACACACCAACTAAAAAAATTTAACAAATTATAAAAGCAATGGAATGTAAAGGTATAATTTTATAATAACTTATTTAAAGGTATTCTTACAAAGCCTTCCTTACATGGTATAGTATTCAAAGAATGGTCCCAATGACATCAAATTCCTTCATTTTGTTTAAAAGCAATGAGGAAAATATTTCTGCTTTACTACCTGATCTCACTTAACTCCCTGAAAAACCCAATATTAGAGAAACATCCACAGTATCATTTTGATTTTAGGCACAGGACTGTTGTTCAGTCCCATGACAGACCGAAAGTTTCCCTCAAAATCAATTAAGGAATCTTGAATTTTAGCTCAAGTGCAAAGCGTGGCATACCATTTTAAGAAATGCAAACATGTAACACTTCCCCTGATAATGAACTGAGTTATTTCTTCAAAATTATTTGGAAAAAAATTAACATTCCAGCAGTGTTTATAAAGACTGATTCAAAGAACAAAACAATTTGGTCACAAAACAGAAACCAAAGAGTTCAGAATAGGGCAATGCAATATTTAAACCCTCTTTCAATTAATATCTTCTAATAAAACCAAAGTTTTTATGAGTTGGGAATAAAAGGGGATTTCAATAATTAAAAAACTATTATTACCTGCAATCAAATTCTGAATACCTTGGGAAGAACCCATGCACTTTCATGATATAGCAAGGCTTCATTTTCCAAAGGGCTACACAGAGTTTTTGCACTATTAAAGGCAAACTAAGCTAGAACATACACAAATGACTACATGGACATGGAGGTGCCCGTGGTGTTCACAGAGGGTGGATGACAATGGCACAAGTCAAAACGTGCTTGTAATGCTGCCTAATCGCATGCCAAGGACATGCACTGGGAACAAAACTGGTAAAGGCCTTTTTCTTTACCGTTTTTTCCTAGTTCTAATATTATTTCCATCAATACTATATCTTGTATATTCATCCCACTGCAAGTGTGAGGACCTAAGGCTAATGGGAGCAAAGAATTCAAAACAACTTTGCTGACAGAACACAGTGGTGACAAGATAGCTGAGAGCAGAGCTCCTAAAAATTTGACAGACACAAACAGTCTGTCAAGTAGCCAGTTTTAAACTTTATCAGAAGGAACAGAGTCTGGCTAAACTTCACATTAAAATTATTCCTTACATGCTTCTTCAAAAATCTATTTCACTTTTACATAGTTGTTTTGAATTCAGTTTTTGCACTTTAGCCAAGTTTCACCTTCTGTTTCATTCATGGGGGTGGTTCTACTCCTTGTTGGGCATTTCTTGCATTATCCTAAAGTTGTACTGCTCGGACTACAAGCATTCCAAAGACATGTTTCCCTCTGCATTTTACCTGACATTAAGGAAAAACAAAAATCAAGTAATTTTTCCAAAGTAATGAGTTTTGTAAGATTTATTTTTATTAAGACACAAAAATCCTAGGGTATTGGGCCTAGATTGCAAGACAATATCCCTTTAAATCCAGACTTGTACAGCTCTGCAAGATCAAGTCACTTCTATTTTGCTGGGATGAAACACAGGAAAAAACAGTATAGAAAAAAATCTCTTACAAAGTAAGATTTCCCCTCTCTGGTATGGGGTTTGCCTTTCCCACCATGAACTACATTTCTTGGTGGAAGGATATATAAAAACATGATTGCTTAAGAATAATTTTCTAAGAGCACAAACAAATTGTGTGTGTGGTTATAGCGAGATACGCACCTGGACCATGACTGGCATTCAAGCACTTGCTCAAAAACACACAAGGCAAGCAAATCTCATTGGGACCACAGACCAAGCCATTTCTTACTCAAAAGGACTTGAGAGCTAACTTCTTTCAAGGATATACTATTTTAAACATCTGTTGGTTGACAAATACTATCTCAAAAAACTATGTTTACACCTACCTGGTTTGATTTTAACCTACCTCCAACCTGCAAGTATTTTGGAGGGAACATTTTACATTCGTAACAATTCAAGTGTAACTGTAATGCTGAGTAATTAGTTTGGTTTGTCCTGAAGTTTACTGAACTATGCAGTTCGTTATCAGTGCAGAAGCAGCAGAAGACTGCTGTGGTTGGCTCAGTGGAATTATAAAAACAAAACAACCCCCCCTCCCCCATGTAACCTTTACAGAATATATGTAAAATTGTGTCCTTCCCTGGTCATATTCACAACTTATCTACAACATAGTGTTAGCAGTAGAAACTGCAGTCCATGACTATTTGCATTCAGCTCTCATCCATCTGTTCCTCTTTCTCCTCGGCTTCAACTTGTTCATTTTTCTGCGGGGTTTCTCAGTCTTCCGAGTTTCAACAGAATCCACCCCGAGAACATGTTCAGAGCAGCATAACTGTCCATTCAACATAGAATTTAGTACTGTCCTGTCTTGGTGCTCCTTGCAGAAAGAATTTGGGCAGAAGTGGCAGAAAGAAACAGAGGGTTTGCCACAAACATCACAGTGGTGCCAAGGACACTCCCACTTCCCTGTGACCAAAAAACAAAGAGCCCATTAGGGGGAGTAAAACGTGGCATCGTCTCTTAAACAAGTTTTGTGTTTTAGCAGCTGAACAACACACAACTTTCCTGACAAAGCAAACGAGACAGCAACTACCGGGGCTAATTTCAACACTCAAAATGCTACATGGTACTTCTAAAGCTCAGCTGACAGCTGTAAGGAGCAGACTTGACACACTCTCAATTTAAATACAGCAGTCAGCTCCAGCTAGAAGAAATTATTCAGGCTTTACTCAGCATTTTACAGAACTTGCAGGCTGGTGAGCACCCAAACATCCGCTCCACTGCTGCCTACTACACCACTCACCTGTCTCTCGCCAGTTTTGCTCAGGGATAGCTGGTGTGCTTTACCCAGGCTGCTCCTTTACCCCAGCATACTTCACCCAGTCCTTGTTTTACTTGTTTCTAGGATAACAGGCTTTGCCTGCTTCCCTTCTTCATATCCCACCTGACATGGCTGACTGGAACCAGCTAACTCCTGTGATACCTGGAACTCCAGCCTGTCTGCTGTGCTTAATTTTCCTACTTGCCTTCTTCCAGAAGCTGCTGCTATTCCTCTGGCTTGAGCTCAAAGGGCTTCATGCATTTCTTAGCTATAAACAACTTCCCTGTGAAAGTGCTCCTCCCAGGTGATGCACTCAACTACCTACATCTGTAAAGCAAACAGCTCATTTTGCCAGAGAGGCAGGAGGAAGCCATCATTTTGTTTTCACATCCAAGAGGAGCTGCTCCTACCTGATGCAGGAACAAAGTTCTCACCACACAAACCCAGTATTTTCAAGATGACACTCCTGAGAAGGTTTCAGTGCAATAAATGAGGTACCTGCACAAGTTATTTATACACATGTAAGAGGTGGGCTGACTCACCGAAAGGACGTTTCACCAAACCAAGACAGGAGAGATGATAAGCTTTAGTACAAGATTTCCTGTCACACAGTACCAGCTGGCCCCCATCCCCACAACGGAAACAATCATCTTCAGATTCCTTCTTCCCTTCATTTTTCATTCTGCGTCTCCGTGTTCTCTTTTTGGTCTTTTTGCCTTTTTCCTCTGAGGCATTAGTGGAAGAATTCTGAAAGAGAATAATGTAAAGCTGTTAGTGCCAGTTTTGCAAATCAAAAGTGTAACACAGCCTAGCCAAGCTGTTGGCACACCTGGCAAACCAAAACCTCGACTTGGGGCAGACCTCATCATCCTGACCTGTTTGACAAAAACCCCACATTGACCCTTGTGAAAAGTCATCCTGAAAACAGAACTTGTTCCTACAGTACCTTCCTACTGGAAACCCCCTTCACTTTCTTGTCACTGACAAAAGGTCTCCTCATTTCCAGTCTAATCTACTTGTGGCTAATTTACCCTCATTCTGTACTTGCACCACCAATCACTTCAATACCCATTTTTCTCTTTCAGTTGTGAATACTCATGCTGGAATTACCAAAACCTGTCTCTATTTCTCTTTGAGAAAGAGACAGCAGAACTTCAGGAACTGTAAGTGTGCCCTCAATTATAGAAAGAATATATCAAACCTTATCCCTATTTCAATGTGACATTCTGCTGCTTGCACTTCACCAAATCATATAAAATTCTGTATGTTTTTCAAGATCCCTAGCATCATTCCCTCTCTCTTACCCCAGTAATCATTACCTACTTCCTTTAAAATTAGCCCATTCTATCTACCAATGCAGACAGCCCTGCAAACCTGAACTGTAACCTTTCATTTCTTTATAGCTGTCTGTGTAAATGGATCACAAGCTTATGTGAAACTTCACCTAAGCCCATCTCTAAACAAAAAAACCCAGCTGTGTGAATTCTGGAGATTTTCAGTCCATCCTTTGAAGTGGCTAGTACTGAGCAGTGTAAAGGACCACATGAAGGTGCAGCTTTTGAGCATCCATGGGTGGTACTTGCTCCTTCCCTTGCTCTCCTATTCTGGCCCTTCAGGAAGCCCCATCATCTGCTGGATTCAGGTTTTAAAGTAACCTGGCAGGAATCATACAGATCATTTCTTGGCATACTTTGGTATAATTTTTTCCTCATTCAAAACTCACATATTTTATTCTTCAGTTCACCTGATTTTTCTTTAACAAATCTTAGAATAATCATATTTTAAGGTTTAGATAGGGGAAATATAAACTGCAATGTCAGAATAATCTCACTGCCTATAGTTTGGCACTTTCTTAGTCAGTTTAAAGCTCCTACAATCGTTCCCCTCTGCATCTTCCAAGTGGGACTGGGGAGGTTATTCCTCCTGCAATCTCTTTACTTTAATATGCTTCTGATTCCAGAAACTAGTGTCAGTAGCTTGCAGTATTTCTTATTCAGGACCAAAAGTAATTAATTTCTCATAGGAGAATGTGGTAGAAAATATGTTGGGGTATTCCCAAAACCAGTTATCACCTGCCATACTATAGCAGCACGAACTGTATTCTTTAGCACCAAGGTTATGTTTGGCAAAACAACGCTTCCACCTCCCCAGCAAGGGAAACAAGCTTTGAACTCAGCAGACAGAAAGCATCTGTTCATGCATCATCAATTCTTATCATAACATAAAACTGGTCCACTGACTCATACCCCAAAAGAAAAAACAAGGCTAGTAGAAACAAGACTGTCAAAATCTCTTGATGCATTACTTGCCTTTGGTCTGTCCCCAAGAAATCCACTGCAGTTTGGGGCACCACATTTGCAGACTGTTTTTTCATTGCCCAGACAGTCAAGGTTGTAATTAAAAGTCAGCTCCGTCCCTGAGTTGAGAAAAGACAAACACAAACCCTTTCATTGTGAAGGACAGGGTAACAAATTCTATCAGAATTACTACAAACAAATATGGCTTTCATTCTCTGTCTGCTGGTTTGGGAATTGATGTATTGTCATAGAATTTTCCTCCTCTTACTGTTCATAAGCACTAACAATGATTAGCTAGATGCCCATACAGTATGATAGGCAATTGCATTTTAAAATAAATTGGTTTGACTTTGCAAATCTGTGTGGGTGTCTGGTCTACACACCTGGTCTGTCTGTCTGTCTATCTATCTATCCATCCAGCTAGACATACCTACAGATAGATACATATGTGTGTTGTGAGCATGTGTACACAAACTAGAACATACCTACTTTGAAACAGCCTCCTACATCCACTTCTTAAGCTTATTACCTTCATGTGAAAAGATGCAGAATACTGTTTGACATCTCCCAAACAAAAACTAGGCTCTACAACACAAAGTGAGTGCAAGGATACTACCTCACTAGGGTTAGTTGCCCTAGAAGGAAGGAATAAAAAGCAGCTATGAGACTCACTATTAAGAAACATTAAAGTAAAAGGCAGATCACAAAGTATCTGAGTGCTGAGTTCTCTATAAAAATATTTGCACTGAATCCATGACTGTCCCATTCCTAACTGCACAAAAGGTTTCATTTAGGGAATGAAAGCAAACCCAAGAGAAGCCGATATACCTGCAGGAATATCACACACAGCAAACAGCCCGACACGAGTGTCTCCGTTCACTGTCCACTTTAGAGTTTCACAATTTGGTTGGCAGCTGTGATTCATAAACCGAGAATAGTTTCCTTTGGGGCCAGCATCAATAATACGGTCCTGGAGATAAAACCAGCAGCAGAATGAATGATTTTTCTCTCCCCCTCACAAAAACAAAAAGAAACCATACATGATTTCAGTAGTTGTATTCAGAACAGATATCGTGTTGCTACCCAGAGCACAAAAGCAAACCAATGGCATATGTTGTATTGAAAACTGTAGTGTCCCATGTGGCCTGGAATGTGACACTCCCAAAGCAATACTCATGCTCTAGCTCACGTTTCCCCAGCACCCATCGCAGCCACATGGCAGGATAAGTGTTCTTGTGAGCACTGTGGTGGTCATGTTAAAGAACCCCCTCCCTCAAGAAGCCTCAGAACTCAAACTCAGTCCATTTACCTTTTACTTTGCATTCACAAAGCTGTGAGGCATTTACAAATACTATGCTTTAGGACATTTACCAAGTCACTGCATGATTACTTGCAGAGATTACCAATCTCTCACCAGCTTTCTTTTCCCAAATCAGCCTAGTTTAAAGAAAAACAAGCTCTTGGTAAACTAAAAAAAACTTCCATCCCTACACACAATTGCTTTTTAAATTCTATCTCGACCAAACATACCAGACATTAACAAAAATAACAACTTGAAATAGCCAGAATTGTTTCTATGCAGAGCTGCTTAAGAAGGATATGCTAATTAATGAAATATTTTTATAGTTTCCCTCTAACTCGTTTTTATAATACACATACATGATTTCCATGCCTATATGGACACACATCCAGCCACTCAAACAGCATGAACAGCTCAGCCTCGTAATGTCTTTGGCAGTTTTGGCAAGACATACCCACAACGAGCATTTATTAATTACAGCAAGTGTCAAATACATGTTCAGTTCATATATTTAACACACTGATATTGTGTGTCAATTTGGTAGAGAGGGGAGAAACTCTAAGTGTTCAGAGAAATGTGGTTTCATCCTTCCTTGGTGATAACTTCTGTAACAGGAACTCAGTCACAGGTTTAACGAAAACAGTAGATGTGGAAATACAGAGCAATAGGCAATAGAATGGACTGGAAAACAAGCCAGCTCTTGTTCTCAACCTAAGTATCTTTTTTGGGACCGAAGCATTATAATATATATAATCAATACCTCCTACTGTCCAGGTCCTTCGCTTTCTTCCCACTCTCAGGAACAAAATACACAGAGGTGTGCACAGAATTGTAAGTGCTGCATTAATTTCATGTGTTAATTAATCTGCTACAACAATATGCTGCAGTCAATTTGTGGAGTGCAGAGAGTGCTTTCAGGACAGTTTCTAAAAAAGCACAGGTCTAGTTTTGCTATAAACAAAGAAATGAACAGATAGTTCCAAAAAATATTTAAATGCCCAACACAGGGCATGGCCTCATAATCCTATTTTACATTCTCTCAAGTGAGAATTTTACTTTCTTTTGTTGAAATTTTAGTAAAATATTGCTAACATTAATTCTTTCAACTGTATCACTACTATTTCCCAACACTTCATAGTTCATTTTAAGACTAGACAGGTAAATACTTTGCTGTACTTGATTTCAAGCAACAAAGTACAACTTATAGACCATAATATGTCCTTTATTCCATAACACAGAACTAATGAGATGCATTTCCTATATATAGAATGGAGAGAACAGGCACAGAAGATCCAACACTGTGAATATATGAAACTGTGGAACATCAAAGGTAGCAGAGAGTCCTATCAGGGTGATCAACAGAAGGAAAAGAGATCAAAATAATGTTATAACAACAGCAAAAAAAGTCAAATACTCTACCTTATCAATAGTAAGCATATAGAAGTGGGTTATGTCATTTTCATGTGCATATTTGATTCTTGCCATACATTCCTCTTCATCAATCAGCTCTCCCACATACTCATTGACAAACTCTCCCTGAAAGATACCAAGTACCACTAGTAAAGTATATACCAAACCCACAGACAGCATCACGAGTCACCCTCTCCTTGCTGGGCAAGAACGACTCCTACCTTTTTGATGTCCCTCTTGGCGACCAGCCCCCACCCTTTGCCATCAGTTTTGATGATCTTGGTCTCGGGGTACTGGCGCTTTGTGAAGCACTGGTTCTGGCACCGCTCTCCCGCTGGACAAACCTGGGGATGGCACTCGTACATCAGCATCCGGTTCAGGCACTCGGAGTCAAAGCCACAAGGGTTCTCATCTGTGGGTTTGCAGTTGCACTTGGGAATCTCAGATATGTCAGCAGTGTATATCTGCACTTTACCGCAAGGTTTGTTCACCTGAAAAAATACATTAAAATAGTTCAAACAGCACTTCAGAACATCAGAATTTATTGTAAATTGTGAAGGTGGTTACTCATTTGGTTTTGGCACGCTAGGTGTTCCAATGAAAGCAAAATTTCACCACGTTATGACTGTAAAAGCACAATTACCAGCACATCATTACAACCTCACATCTCACAGCTCAGATTTTCCTCTCCAGTGCTGCCTTTGACCTTTGAGTGTTCAGTGTCATTTCCTCAAACTGTACCTTAATATGCTTGTATGGTGGAGGTTTGCGTTCACTCTCTTGGGTTTCTTTGGCTTCTCGCTGCAGCTTTATCTCTCGAAATCGAGCTTCAGCTTCTTGCAAAGCTGAAAAAGATTGTCACATCAACAGAAATACCAGAAAGAGGATTATCCTGCCCAGGTTGACTTGCTCATTCCCATTTGTCTTAAATAAAGAATCATCTACTTCCTAGTCCCACCATTCGATTTTCTTACAAACAATGTTTCTGGGGCGTTAATGCTCTCAACAGATGTACTTTTCCCTTTCCAGAAAGTAAGTCATCAGAAATAATTCCAATTAGATCCTAGTCTTTTACAAGCCATGAAAATAATGTTTTCATTCAAAGACAGTAATAGTGGCTGCTGCTCAGGACACCACAAAAATTTCTGTAATTCAATATTGTAAAACAAATGTACAAAACCAGACCCCCAAGACTATGGGTGAAGAAAGCAAAGTCCCAAGATTACTTTTGTTTATTTTTAGCTAAGTACCATTTTTGAAGACTTTTCCAATTCCTTTGATCCCTTGGTATCTACTCCCTCTGTCTCCCTCCATGTAAGGGAACACCCGTGCTTGGTGCGTCCAATAGTAATCCTTAGAACCAAAGAAAAACACAGGAAATTCTCCGATTTCATGCTTCATTTTCTGGATATTTGGGGGAACGTTTTTCGGATGGCAAACTTCTGCAGGCCACCATCTAGCACAGAGGTACAAATAAAAAAATACAGCATTTTAGTCAAGCTCTTTCTGCAAGAGAAAGTTTAATAAAATCAATCTAAAGAGCACTAACTACTTATTATTTCAAGGATCCAAGAGGATTTAAAGTCTTTTCCTCTCCTCACTCACTAGGCAATGAGAAAAGACTAGGAAAGGAAAGCCTGACACTCAGATGTGTGGGACTGTGGCTCTCCTGAAATGTAAGTATACACAGAGGGCTCCTTGTGTCTGGGTAACAAAACCATCATCTTTACAAGGTCTGCAATTGCTGTAATTGTCACAGACCAAGAGAAGGTTGACAATAGCTAATAATGTTTCTAGGACAAACCCCACACACCTCTGTCTCACTCAGATCTCAAGGATGGGTGAAACACTGACAACCTGGCTGACTGATCTCCCAGGCTGTGAGGTAGTAGTTTAGCCAATTACAAGTTATAGCAATTTATTCAAAGAGATCTCTGAAACAAAAGGTGTTGAAAACTCATACACTGGAATCAGATATTGTAAGGCTCAAGGAGTTCTGTATGGGTAATGCCTTGTCTGAGAGCAACAGCAAAGCTGCAAGTCTCTGAATTTTCAACAGGTTAGCTTAAAAGCTTGTGAGGAGGTGGGTTCCCTAGTTCAGAGAGGAGTGAGAAATCAGTGTGCATCAAGGCTGCTCTGCAGCAGCAACCAATTGTATGATCCTTACTTAAACATGCCAGTACTGTAAAACAACGTAAAATTCCTTCATCAGACCTGTAATTTCCCAGTTTAACCCAAATAATATCCTGGAAATGGAGCTTCTTGCCCGCCCTGCAGTCATTGCAGTACCAGCTCCCATCTGGCATCTCAATGTTTAAGCAGTCAGGGTGAAAGGCTGCTGGACAGGACTCGCAGCACAACAAGCTTCCACCTTCAGAGAGAAAAAAGAAAGGGGAAAAAAAGGGTTGGAAAACATCAAGGCCAAAATAAAAAGTTTGCCTTTCAGTCAGGTTAAAAGTGGTGTGATACACATATGGTAGGTTCACTTAGAAAAGAAATGGTTAAAACTCAACAAATACACATTGCTTAGTTGCATACAAAGGCCAAAAACTCCTGACTAATTTGAATGCCTGGCAGACTTGGGTTAGTAACACATGTAAAATAACAAGCAAGCTGGTGATAAAAAAGCCAGAACAATACACCACATATTAAAATTACTTTGCTTTACTTTAATGGCTACAATACATTTAACATAGTTTAATATATATTAACATTTCAATGCATGAAAAATTTTAACCACAACAGATTTCTCTTCTTGTGTTGGGTTTTTTTTTCCCCTGGGGGAGAGGGAATGAGGTTATTAGTTTGTTCCATGAATTACCAAGTGGAAAGTTAGCTGCAGCTTATAAACTGCTATGCTGCCTGTTAATTTGTTAACAAATCAGGTAAACTTTCACTGCTACAAGTTTAATCAGCACCACACATTCTGTGGTTCTCAATAAGAAACAGATTTATTGTACAACATAAAACAAAACACCTTTAACTAGTGGCACTGCCAGCAAACAACTAATCCTGATTCAATTTGCTGTTTGATGCTAAACTAAACGCAGCTCTTAAAATATTTATGGTGTAATATTACATATTAGCAATAAAGAAACACAAAAAGCATCAGTACATTGAGCACAAGGGAAAGAACAGAGAAGTACTCATTATGGGTCTTTCACACAGAAGTGAATCAAGCTTCTGGTTGCTGGATAAAGTCCAAGTAAAAATATTCCTTAATAAGTTATTTCTAAAAAAAAATAAAATACTTAAAAACCTGAAGCAGCACAAGCCAACCTTACATTGTAATGAAAAATAGCAAAGCCTTACTTAATATGCCACACTTCTACGAATCTTCTGTATATGCATTAGCAAAATAACATTTAGAACATTTTGACTCTGCATTTATGGAAAGAGCTCTCCAGCAGTTTACCTTTGGAACACACAAAGCACCAGCTGACATTGACATGGGCATGGTGGCTTTTCCCCTTCGTGGCCGTGAAATGGTTGGTGCAGACGATGCTGTTGGAAGCGATGACGGCGCATCCCGCCGCAATGCAAACGTCTCCAGCATGGTACGCCACGGGGCAGCGGACACAGCGCATCATCTTCCCTGCCAAAGCAGAACACTGCCACGTTACTTCCCAACACAACCCATTCACTGTCTGAGCTAAAAATGCCTGAGGTGGCCTATACACACACGCAAGAAGAGATACCCACTCTGTTTCCAAAGCCTGTGTATTTGCATTAAGCGACAATACTGAATGAAAACAGGTTTTTAAAGCACTGTGATATTTAAATGTGACGACTGTAACTATGGACACCAGGGTAGACAAGCTTTCTTCAGTCATGTCATTTTACCCAAAGCTAAAAGCCTGCACAGAATCAAATGTCTCCACGTTCATCAAGCCTTGCTGCAGTGTTCATACATTCTCAGGTCCTGCCCTCATTGCTTGGCCTCTTTCCTCAGCATCTATGCATTCTAGATTTCATCCTCTCTTGAGCATAAAACATGGATAACTGAAAGCTAGTTTTAGAAAAAAAAAGAGCACAAACAAGGTCTTAATATTAATATTGACTAAAAAGTATTATTCTTCTAATTCTGATTCAATCCATACTCCATTTATGCCTAAAAACCCTGCAGCTAGCAGCTCTTAAATGGATACATTCCTTACCTTAACATACCATAAACAGAATCAATTAATCACTCATAAAAACATAAAATGAAACTACCTTTTGAAATTCGTGGATGTGAGGGGTTACTGACATGACAACTGAGGCAGCTGTGGAGAGGACATCGAAACCCCCTGTTCTCAAACACAGTAAGATGAAATTTTTTCACACAAGCTTCATGGTAGAATTTTCCACAGTGAGATACGACACAGCGTTTCACATCTGCCTTTCTCTCCTTACACACAAAACAGGTGTGCACACCTAATGGCAAAATAATAAACAGAATGTAACTAATTTTTCATGCAAACACATGAATTTAAAATGCTTCTCTTGTGCTTTTATATTATGCATGAAGGAGTTGCTTCTGTTTTGTGGTTGGTTTTTTTCCAACAGCTCAAATTCTATTATTTGATGCAGCAGTCTATTTACTTTAATTCTTTAGTATTAAATTCTGATCTGGTCAGATACAAATAAAATAAAGTTACAGAGCAAACCCACTGCAGTTAAAGTGTACACAACAACACTCAAAACCTCACCAAACAGCTTTTATGTTCTTATTTATAAGCCTCAGTATACCAGGACAACTGTGAATTTTAATTTTTTTTTAAAACCAATGAAATAGGATGATGGACTGTCTGTGATCCTGTGAAATCTTAGGCAGCACCACAAACCAGACAAACATCCTCCAATCTTCTCTCTGGACTATTTGGAACAGCTTTATTTGAAGCAGCCTCGTTACAAAAAGGTTTATTGCATGTACTGAAATGGGCTTATGAACATGAACACAAAGCATTTACATAACTTTTTGAGATTAAGAACTTCCAAGAAGTTATTACAGGATTAAAAGAAAAATTAATAGCAATTTAAGTAGTCTTTTAATAGGAAAGGCAAAAGATTGATACAGACATAAAAAGAATTGAAAAAGGACTTGAAAAATTTCACTTGGTGCTCCTTTTTCTAGGATTTCTGAAGTCTTTGTGACAGACTTTACATCTCTTCTGTAACTGTACTCAGAGAGCAAATAATCTGCATTTATCAAGGCCATGGAATTCAGAGTAAATTAGACAACTTGCACAAGAGTTCTCACCTAAAAGAGGGTGAACTTTCTAAAACATGGCACACTTAGTGGTACTCTGTGAAATCCCACCCTGCCAGGTCCCAAAGGATAAATAAGGGTTCTCCAAGGTTACATACTCTGTCCAGGAGGATGTCCTAGAACAGTGTATGGGAAAACTATAACTTTTTGGTTTTGTTTTAAATTAATAGAAAGGGACAAACTTGCCTGATGTACATTCACTACAAATGAATTTTCCTGCTGGTCTTCCAGAGAGCCCAAGGCAGCTTACATGAAAAGCTCGATAGCAAAGTCCTTCACACAGTAGGAGATCACCTGTTTTTTCACACAGCTTTTACAACACAAAGGCATTGAATGTTAAAGAGAAGTTCATATGTGGAAAAAACTGTTTTCTTTATTCCATTTCATACACTGCTCCTCAAAATCTCTTTTCCCATTGTTGAAATCAAATTTAACAAGTGAAAGATAAATTTCACAAGCCCACCCTGGCTTCAAGTTGAAACAGGTAATAGAATCATTAAACCACCAGAAATATTACTTTCAGAACCATGGTTCAGCAATACAACCTGACAGAAAAAAGAATAGGAAAAGAAAAGCCTTAAGAAGTATTTCCTGAGCACACTGATACATCTGAGGAGGGTTAAAAAGCATCCTTATTTTCCTTTTCCTTGACAAAAGGAAACTAATCTAGTTGGCACAATGATACTTCTATGAGTGTTTAGCAATAACACATGCATAACTGAAAATGAACCAAACAACAGTGCTGTCAGAATTTAGGGATTACCTAGCATTTAAAGATAGATATAACCTCATTGTCACTATGTACAAGAAATGGAAATGTAACTGCAACTGCTTGCCCAGTCTCATGGAAACAAATCTGATCGGCCTATTTGGACTGTGTTACCATTTCATAACCTAAGAACTCTTCTAGAATAGCCTGAGAAAGCTTTTTGCTTTCAGCTGCCACCCGCATGCTGTGACCAGGGCATCACTGCCACCTCTGCTGCACACCAAGCACAAACCCCACGAGGTCTGAATTCCTCCTCTCTGCTAACAGAGGAGCGAGCAGCTCTGTCACCTGGCAACACTCATGTGCTTATTCTGACGTACAAATTATGCTTATCTTAGAGATCTGGAAACTCAAGCAGAAAGGTTAAGTCACTCACTGGAGGTCAAGGAAAAAAAATAATCAGGTATTAAGAGTTCCTTTTACTGGCATGGCAACCTCCTCACTAACAGACATCTCAGACACACATGATAATCCCGCTCCTGCCTAATACTGTCATTTTCATATTTCCGTCTCACTGCCCCAGCTAATGTCTCTCACCTGACACACATATTCTTTTTTTGTTCCTGCTCCTCGCTCAGATTTTTTGGATGATATAGACACTTCAGTCTGAGTTTCATCAGCACTTTCATAGGGAGACTCTGACCGCTCATCTCCTTGGCCATCGAAGATCTGAAGATTAAACACAGGTGTTAGAGAAAGCAGCCATGAATGGTCAGTTTTGCACAGAATAGCAACTGAGGGAAGCAAACAGACTGCAATTCAGAGTAGCAGATTTAGGCACACTCAGTTTTATTTCCCCCACCTTCAAGAAAAACTTCATTAAAACCAGAATATGCATTTGTGGAAGTCTCACCAAAAGGACTATATAACCATTACCTTCACCAGAAACTCAATAGAAGCCAAAACAGAACACCAAAACTTTGTAATATGGCATTTTATTTATAGTCAGTTCTGTAATACAATCAGCAAGAAATGCCTTGTCAGTAACATAAGGGTATCTTCAAATCCTTTGAGTAAAGTTTGAGTATGTGGTTTATGAAAGAGTAACAGTCAATTTTAGAAAAGAAACTTGGCAAATTTCAAGCTGCATATGAAAGTCTCTCACTCAAATATTCTCCAAGAAAGTGGAAATAGTATATAGAAGAGAGAAAGGAAGAAACAAGCAGCTCTCAGTATGTTAAAGGAACATTACAGTCAACAATTAATTCAAAATACTACAAAAGATAGCCCTGTTATGGATCAATCTTATATAACAGATCTAGAGGTATAAAATATGGAGGATTTTTAAAAATAGACACAATTTACTTAAAAATTTTACTTCTAAAAAAGCCAATGCAAGTAACTTATTTAAAGGAAAATACAGGGCAGTTTCCAGTTCAATAGAATTTAAGGAGGGAATGGACAACCAAGTCACTTGTCTCATCTCACATGACACCAGAAGATGCAGAATTTCATGCTGTTGCCCCCAGATGGTACTTGTTCTAACAATTATTCACACATACCATCAAAAGCACTGCCTCCTGTCCCTTTTGGGTTGTCTAACTGCAACTCCCAGTTGATGATGCTTTCTCCAGGTACTTCAGCTATATTAAAAGTCCTTTGGAAGCAGACATTTTCCTCCTGTGGAAGTATGCTGCAATTAAGCCCATTTCAATCCTTTTTGGTCCACCCTCTAATTTTCTCCCTAGGGGACTTTTTACAGCATCTAGAGAATTTTAGTGGGGTTTCCCTAGACCTTATCTATACTTTAAAAAGGTCTTTGAAAAATCAGACATTAGAAAGAGGAGGCAATAGCCCATTGCAAGTCCAGTAAGCACAGTATCCAAAACAAGCCAACATGTTACTACTCTTCTCCACTTCTCTTCTGCTGTATAAGGATCTCCCTAAGTGTCTTCAATACAGCACTGAAAGTCACTCTAAACAGCTGTGCTACTCAAGAGATCATTTTGCCAATAGCCATTTGTCAGGATAGGGACACCACACTTTATATGAGGAATTTGCTTTGTGTTTTCAGACATAGAATCTCATATTTATCCACAGCAAACCACACTTTTTTAAAAATGACCCAGCTATATCCTGGAGACAGCTACATACCACCTCCCTATCAGACAATCCATGTAATGTGCAAATTTATTAGGTGTGATTTATCTTTATATCGGAGAGAAAAACATAAGACCAAACCAGGCATAGAATTACTCTTAATAAAATCCCTTTAGAAACATTGGTTTTGAGTGATTACTTCTCACTGCTGCTGCTAGCTAACTTGCATTCCTCCATTTAACATTTGCTTTCTTTGTATTTTATAAATTGAATCAGATTGACTGTTGTTGCTTGGTTAGTGTGGGGTTTTTTTTTCCCCCCACATTACTTGCAAGAGTGTAAATTCATTTCCTCTGTGCAAATACTATCAAAGTGATTCATACCTACTCTTCATCTATGAACATTTCTGATTTGGAGATTCTGCTTGGCCATTTCATTAAGTGGTTAAAAGAAACTGCCAGTAAAATCATTGCTTTGTTCAGTCACCTGGAAACCTGTTCCCTGGAAGGAGCTGTGAAATAGTAAACTGCAAACACAACCTGAATGCAAGGCCAGGAGCAGCCAGTTCTTGCTGGGAAGGGGCAGATAAAGGAAGGCAGTGTGGGAGTGCAGCAAAAACACAAACCCAGTTTCCCGTATGGTTTAAGTAAACTTACACACATGCTCATTTCTGTTTAAACTATTCCCACAGAAGCATTAATTAGTGTAAGCAGTGCACTGCTCTAACATTTTTAGTACCTCATTATGTTCTTGCTTGAACTAGCCAGAATTAGTCACAGTTAGAAAAGACAAAAAGAAAAAAATTAGCTGGAAGGTCCTAGATCTGTATTTCTTTTCTACTTCAAAACAAGCAGCCTTATGTTAACTTGACATTATGGTTGTTCTCCATCTTTTACTCCCACCAAAAAACATCTAAAGCCTGACAAAATCCATTTGTGCAGCACACCTTGAGTTAAGACAGTCTTCCCTGCAGCACAAGCTATAGAGCCTTGCCCATGAGGAAGGCACTTACCTTCCCCCAGCTCACTACTTTTGAAGGCAGAGCTGAGAAACAGAATATATCCAGTGACAAATACATTCAGTCAAAAGAGAATGAGTAAAAGCAATGGTTTCCAGGGTTTTCTTTTGTTTATATACTCTGTTCAAATAAAGGATGCAGATCCCTATATGCAAAGGAAACCCTACTAGCAGATGGCAGGTTTTCAGAACCCTCCTAGATCTGGGTGACAAAATCCCAGCTATTTATGAACCATAGGCTGACATCCGTGTTCCTACAGAGCAGAGATTTTGCTGCCTCAGAATTAATGCACCAGCCCTTCACTTAAATTATATGGTTACTGAGCCAGAAAAAGGAGCAGCACTGGCAAGAATCAAACTCGGCATCACAAATGCAACCACAAAAGCCAAGTTCTATCAGCCCATTCAAGACAAAACTTGGCAATTTACACTCACCTACAGATTAATGCCAGATTTCAAGTACAAATACCAACCCACAGAGCATGAGCAAAATACCTTCAGTCCATTAACCGTATGGCTACCAGACTGAGAGTATATGTCAAGATCTTCCTTTATGGCTGTCAGGAGCCTCACACACTTTACAAATCAAATGCTCTATTAACCAGCAGTTTTGTATTACACAGACATGCCTGGATCCCTGCTCAGGGCTGTCTCAACTCCTAAGAATCACTACATTCACAAGAGGCTCAGTGATACCTTTCTATGGCCTGGTGCAGGCTGCTGCTGCAGGATGCATCTCTTCATCCCTGCCACCACAACCAAAGCCATCACAGTCAACAGCTAAAAATCATTCACAGCTCACAGGCACTTCACCAGCATCTGAGAGTTTTCATACTGGCTAATTTTAGGGCCCTAATAAGGGGAAGGATAGCAGATTCCCTGTTGTAAGAAAGGGAAGCATTTCTTTAAGATAATTCAAAGTTTCACCCTTATTTGTATCTTGCAGGAGGTGAAACACTCTCTACCAGCCACTTCCCCTTGCAAATAACCCCTGTTCTATATAACCACCTTTTGGGAAAGCTCCCTCTCTGAAGAGCTGTAATTCAACACTTCAGCTCCTGAAGTTATCCCAGAATAGCCAATGGAAATACCGAGGAAGTTGAATGAGTATCTGTCCCTTCAGGCCTGTGGAGAAGAGGCTGAGACAACCTTCCTCTGATTTCTCAGAGAGGACTTAGAACCACAACTCTCCACGGTGGAAGGTCTAATACTTCACATACCACAGCCCCAGTCACAGCCTGCAATACCAATCAGGACAGGTTTTGGGGGGCTTTTTTTTTTCTGTAGTTGTTAAGTTACAAACACAAATCTTTCCCTTGTGATCATGACAGAGCTTGTCTTGTCCTTATTTTTGTAACATAATCTTCCTAGCAAAGAAAATTTCATGTAATGAATGCTTCTGATACTCAGGCCAAGGCTCAAAGTAATCAACATTTAAATTAGGGGTAAAACCTGTTAATTAGCAATTTGTAGCTATTTTATTCTGCTTTACACTTTGAGTAATTTCTTATTTCTCATAAAGGCAAAGTACTATTTTTAAGAGTGCAAATTTAGAGGGAAAAAAAGGGCAAGGCTGTTCACTTAGGATTTTTAGCAAGTTCCAAGTTTCTGCACTGAAATTGTACCCAAACTCTATCATCGCCTCCACTTCTAATTAGCAGTTACTGGTGCTGCAGCCTGGAAGATGCCTTTCTTCTGCTGAAGTCAGGATCATCACAAGCACCATCAAACTTTGCATTTTGCACATCAGTCAGGCTTTCCTTCCCATTTCCTTCAATTATTGAACGTCAACATTACTGTGTGACGACTTGCCTGTAGAGGCTTTCACACTTCACTGCCTGAACACTGAGCAAGGGTGGTATTTCAGAAATCAAATGCAGCTCTTTCTACTGGAAACCGTGCACCTGCATACACAAGTGAGAGAAAGGGAAGAAAATGGCCCAAAAACCCAGTCATGAGCTTTGCTCTTCATTTGGGCCAGGCCAGAACTTCCTTCAGGGATAGTGAAGTTCAGAATGTGGTAACTGCTTGCAGAAGAGACCCATTTCCCATCAGGCTCCCAAGGCAATCTTTCCATTCCCACATGTCTCCATCATTATTCACTACTCACACATGTAAGCCTCAAAGGGAACATGTAAGGACACATTACTGCATTTTTCCAAGTCCTCCACAGCTTTATTATTGAAAAAATACTTCGTCACTGAGTCAAACTAGGACAAAATTTTGGCATCTCTGTGAATTCTTTGTGTTTAGTATTGTACTTTTACCCTTGAAATATAGCAATGGGTCATTAAATAATTGGTTTGCTCATCTCAAGGCATTTTGGGCATACATTTTATACCACTACAATTTTTTTTGCAATAGTTACTTGAACCCACAATAGTAAAGGAATCAGCATATCAAGACTTCAAATTCCCAAAGTATTTTTAATTTTCTTTTGAACTATATGCTACAATTCCCTGTTCACAATAACCCAAAGAAGCGCCTAAGGGATTCTTTCAGACATCAACCTATTTTTAGAAGGACTATATAACAATGCTTATAAAAGCAATCTTCAGCATTACTTCTTAACTGAATGAACATGCTTTGCATACTGCAATTCTTGATGTCTAAAGCCAGATTACATCAGCAACCGCCACTGAATACTGGGTAATTGTTTAATTGCTAAATATGAGATTTACTTTTTTTTTAACTGCTTCCTGAACTACTTTTCCTTGTTTCGTGCGAAGGGGACGTACAATGTGAATACAGATGCAAGAACTGTTTGTGGACTAATGGAGTTTACATGATTACATTGACTAAATAAGTGTTTGGTTTTGACAGAGGCTGCTGGGCAGGCTTAGAGGAGGAAATGTGTGCAACTCATACACTTACAGTAAGACTGAAGACACTAAAGTATTAAAAGGAATTAAACTGAGTCAGCTATGTGCATCTCCTGAGTTTATATTCTTAATTTTTGCTTTTGACTGAGGCTGCCTAAACGATTAAGTGGGGGGGAGGGAGCAGGAAGCCAATTTGACAGAAGATTCTGTACACAGATTTTGTGTACAAAATGACTTCTCAAATGTTTTTCCTGCTGCAAGACTTCTCTCAGCTGCAACACTGAGTTCAGTTACCTTCACAGTCCACTGCACCATCAATTAAAGCGTTCAAAGGTGAAAGGAAAAGCACTAACACAGGGAAGCATTTTTCACATTACATCTAAACACTGAATTAGAGACTGCAACTTTTTAAGTGTTTTTTACAACCAGGT
>JAWWEE010000122.1:66183586-66327284 GCA_035221455.1 Xenops minutus
TTAATGGCTCCTGTCCCCTCTGGGCGTTCGGGCAGCTTAAGGTTAAACCACAGCCAAGCAAAGAGTAGCCCCAGAGCATGTGGTAAGCAGCAAAAAGTAAAAAAAAAAAGAAAAAAAAAAAAAGAAAGGAAAAAAAAAAGTTGGATTCAAGCTGACATGCACACTCAGCCTGCATATTTTTAGAATCACGTGGGTGAACTTTGCAAAGAGTATCGTTACTTCCACATCTGGATGGTTGAAATGTCACTTATTAAAAAAAAAAGAAAGGTGAAAAAAAAAGAAAAAAAAAGAGGTAGTGCCATATTCCCAGTTGGCATCCAATCAGACTGATACATGGTACAAGAAACGCTAGCCTGGAATTTAAAAATTCAAATGATGCTGTGGTTCAAAGCAGGTGAAGCCAATAACCAATGTGGATATTTGCTGCATCCACTCACACACTTGAAGGAAAAAAAAATATTTTCTCCATTTAAAATTTTCTCCTTTTTTTCAGACAGCTCCAAAATCAGAATACCCGTGCCATCAAAATCATTACACTGTAATTCCAAGGAAAAGGAGGTTCAGAAATCTCTGAATGTGGCTGTACCCATCCAATCTGCAGCTTGAGAATTTAAGTTACCAGAGTAAAAACACAAAATGCAACTGTCCTGCTTGTCAGGACTGGCCCTCAGTCAGCTGGTTACTTGGCTATTAAATGTGCTTTTTGTTTCAGACTTAGAATTAAGTACTCATTTTTAACAGCTGGTCTATAAAAGCATCCTTGCTGGCTCAGTGTTATCCTGGGGAGTAGGAAGGGAATGGTGGTGTGTCTTTTTCTTCCCTGTAAGTACTTCCTGGCTAAAGAATGTCCTTAAGGACTAGAGCATCAGTATTTGTTTAGACAAAAACTCCTGCTTCATTGGAGCAGAAGCAAGTTTCAAATACTATTCACTGTATGTTAGCAATTGCAGAGTGAACAACATTCACACTTCTGTGCTTATCAAGTTTCCTTGGGACTTCCCTCCTAGATCCAATTCAGACAAAGCTTCCCTGCCCAGTGTTTGATGGTTCAAAACAAATTTGTATATTTAGAGTGAAAAATTTGCTAACGTTTAATCAACTATGGTGCCCACACTGGAATGGGCTCCAACAGTTACTACTCCACCAGCCACACACCTTTTCAGACTTTTCCAGCTACCAAAGCGCATTTTTTCTTAAAAAAAAAATTTCTTCTTCAGAAAAGTAATTTTATCAAGTCATTCAATATTATAAAAACACTTATATTACTCATATATGCTTGTGGAACAGCCTTCTTAAGCCTTAAGAGCACAAACTTTGGTCTTAGTCATACTCAAGACAGTAATGTTCTTTTGTTATGTTCTGCTTAAGCAGTTACAAAAACCACTAAAGGGCAAACTTTTTGAGAGCCAAAGAAGGCAACCCCTCCTTCTGCTTTTTTTGTTCGGTAGGAAAGTCTCTTGCACTGCAGGATCAGCAGGATCCATAAAAGAAAGGGCCCACAGTGACCTGCTACTTCTACAGGGATGTCTTAAGGCACTTGACTTAAGCAGCATCCTCTCTCAGGTCACCTGCTATCATATGTATTATGATCATATGAAATGAACATATCATATAAAAAAAATACACTGCATCTCTTCACAGGCAATTTAGAAGCAGGTTTCCATGGGTTCTGAATGGTGTTGCCTATTAAGTTCCACTTTCCTTAAAACTCAGGACACTGCTACAATCTCAGACTTCCTGACAGGACTTTAGAGTCGGTGATTTCTATACCACAGTCACCCAGGAGGAAGTGGGCTGGGCTGGGCTGGCCAAGAGCTTTCTCTAAAAAGCTTGGAGTGAACTACGTGAACTCTTGACTCTTTCCAACAGACAAACCCCAACTGCCCTTTTTGTTTGGTTGGGGGTTTTTTTTCTTTCTTATTAACAAAATCTGAGCACCTAGAGGGTTGGGTTTTTGTTTGGTTGGGGTTTTTTGTTTGTTTGGTTTGGTTTTTTTAATCTAAGAACAACTTACATAAGTCAGTAAGCAACATACAAACTATAGGTCAGGCTGTATTCAAAAGACTACCGTGCACCCACACAGAGACAGAAAAACTGACAGAGCCAATTGAGTTACAGTTAACATTTCCTTTATTTCAGTATAAGAATTCCTGAACTGAATGAAGAGTGATATTTTGGCCCATACTGCTAGACTAGATAAATTCTTTAAGTATGCGGTGCCACAAGTGTACACAGTACTATAATAGCAAAAAAAAGACGGCCTGGGACAAGTTTCATTTTTATTATTAGCAGGAGTTAGACGTTTCAGATAAGGATATTATGCATTTCTGAATTTGCCTGGAAAGTTAATTAGAACTATGAGAACATTTTAAAACAGTATAAAATTGCCTACACATACTCATGATACTTCAGAAGGGGATGCGGAATAAAAACCTACATCATGTAAACATTCAGTTAACAGATTCTCTGCACTCTGAAGCCTAAGTAATACACAAGAGGAGAATAATTACATAAGAAACTTAGTTTTCTACACAGAATGTGCTGCCAAAGAACAAAAGTCAAAGTTTTTCCATGTGAAAGCAGAACCATTGTAACAAAACTGTATGGTCTGGTGGGAGATGCAGGTCATGTCAAACATTAGAGGTTTAGCAAGGAACAAGTCCAACTACTTGCAGCGTTCCACAAAAATGTCCCCCTGACTTGCTTAGTGGTGCTCTCAAACCAGGGAAAAAATAACCTATAGGCATACAGAAACACAGGAAACAACTGTCTGCTAAGTCACAGGATATAGGGTGGCACTAGATAGTAAATTATCCTTAAGCACTGTTCTGAAGAGAAGATTATATTTGAAGGAAGCTAGAATCAAACACTAGAAGCACACTGGTTTCATTCAACAACCTGCAAAGTTAACTGCAACTATTTTCTCTTTAGGGCAGAAGTTTGTTTAAAGTAACATGAATTCCCTTCTTCCTTCCTTTCTCAGCATCTCAGAGACAGTTATTTTTACTTTCAATAACAGAACTAGAACATTTTACTTGTATGCTGTAGGACAACTAGACTCCAGGGTTGACAAATGGAGATGAGGTACTTTTTGAGTTGTAAGCTGTGCATGTTTTATGACTGCCTTATCAAATACCTTACCTTTTAAGACCTGTGTTTTCTCCATTGTGTATACATGCTAATACCCATTAAAAATGCAGATAAAACAAATCTGTCTCAAATCAGTAATGAGAAAAAAAAATATACTGTTAATATGCAGAAATAGAGCATTAAGGCTTGCATTACTACAGTTTGCATTGTTAGGCCTTGGAAACACAAGAATTTGGAGCTATAACCAGCAACTGAGCTTGTTTAGACACTGGATGTTACAGAAGGAAGAAAGAATTCCCTCTAGGGAAAATGTGAGGAACTTGTGATAAAAGCAACCCCTTCAAAATCTTTCACAGGCTTCTTTAAGCTGCCATCTGCTGGTCAGCTCATGCTTGAGGAAGGTGTGATGAATGACAGGCTGGCTAACTTAGAGAGTATTATATGTGCTTTATTTTGACCTCTCTTAGAAAAAAATTACAGTTTCTTTGACAAAGTTCATAAGTAGTATCTAGACTCTGCACGATACTATGACACTTATCTGCTGTCAACAAATTCATCCAACTTAATGAAGCCAGACAACAATCACAAAAATTGATTGAAAAGCTAAAGCAGATATGTTTCATGCAAACACACCAAGTGTGTCAATAATCCAGCAATAACAGTTATGTAAAGTCTTTTTTATTTATTAAAAAAATACTGGTTACACTCTACTGGCACCTACTACATTATTGGGGGGTGGAGGGCCAAGGTAAAAAAAGAAATTAAAATACACCACCTGTATCTTTTCTCACAAATAATATGTGCTTTCGGATGGTTACACCAAGTCTTACACAGGCAGTAAAAAACTACTCCGAGCTTTTGCAGACTCCAAAGTGTTGAGTATCTTTCTCACATCTGGTCCTACCAGTTGCTCATTAACAATTATAAACAAAATCATATTTCACATAAGTACTGGAGGGAGTTACTAGTGGTGTCAAGTGCCTAGAAGTAAAATTACTTTGTTTTAAAATTAAATGCAGGTATGAAGTTAATTTATTCCTGTATAAACACTTTACTGCTTCTGTCCATCCACCTTAAAACAAGTTCAAAGCCCAATTTTTTGAAGGGAGTGAACGCCTACCTTTAATCTCTGATGTCAGGTCTAAAAATCTCTGTTTGCAGAAGTCCACACCCCCACTCCTGTCTCTCTCTCTCAAAGTAATTTATCAATTGAAAATTTAGCTTTGCCTGATTTTGTAGTATTTCAAATAAACCCCATTTAAAAATACCCCGAGTAAACAACAAAAAGCATCCAAAATATTTTTAAAATGTCAAATAAGATGTGTCTTTCAAACAAGAAAGAACCAAGCACACCTTTCCTAGAACCTGGTTGCAAAGGACTGACATTTAAGAGGTGTGCAGCTAACAACAGATCTTGACAAATAACAGTCATATCCTGGTTCCATTCTGGAACAAGCTGTCCACAAAAAGCGTGGGAGGAAAATTTAAAAAAAAAGACCATAATCCTCTTAGTATACACCTTGTGGAGGTGTATGTGTTTGTGGAGTATGCAAAATTTTCTCTATATTTGTTAGGAGAGCACCTAAACCAACAGTTAGAAGTATTATAAGTGAGCACAGAAATATAAAAGTTAATCATTAAATCTATTTAACATTAAGAAGTATTACATCCTATTCAATTAGCTGTGCAAGGCTTTCATCATTACCTGATTGTGTTTATTTTTTAAACCTTTTCCCTTAACAATGGAGAAGGTTTCTCTCTGGATAAATGCTCTCAGGACACACATATTGAGCCATTTAGACAAGTGCTAAATAATAATACAAAAGGAAAAAAAGTTTTTAGAGCCACCCACACAATCCAAAATTTCTGTCTTCCCTTGTTTTGTAGAACAGATCAAAATCAAGTTCAGAAACACATGCCTGACATTTTTGTTTTATTTAAAGGCAAAATATATCTAATATAGGAAACAAACTGGGTCTAATCCTTAGTTGATCCAAGTTCAGGTCAGTGTAGCTTTAACCAGTCCAAGGATCTAGCCCACTAATCTACCTCCCCCTGCACCCAGTTTCAAAAAAAAAATCTCTGTTATTTGACAAGGTGTATTTTCTGTTCTGCTGTTTGGGACTTTTTTGGTACTTTAAACCCTTGAAAACAAATAATTCACTTTCTAATTTGTGTATCTGTGTTCTGTGAGCAGCATACGATGTTAATTTGTCTCACATATTTTACTGTTTAGCAGTAGCTGAGTAAAATAGAGCTAAGTTTTAAAATTTCCATCTCAGCCTATATAACCATATGCTTTCTCATACATGAACCATTAAGTTACAGCCCAAAATCCTATGAAAATGAGCCTTTTGTTAAGAAAGACTTCTGGATAGTTCATTTTATAATCACAACATCTAGAAATAGAATAATCTTTCTGCTGAGTACCAAATATTAAGGGATGAACATTTAGAACCAAGAAAGACAGTAATAAAACCCCTTAAACTGGTCTGGCTGAATAGATAGTCCCAAACAGAAACAGCTTTGACACGTTTTCACTAATGATCCCATTGGTAAAGCCAAACCAGCAGAAACTGGTAAGCCAAAAGATGGGAGTCTCTTAATCAAGAAAACAAAGTAATACTTCACTGGGCTGCTGCTATGGACATTATTTCCTGTGGGACTCTCCTTTGCTTGTTTTATTGGGGTACAGGAGGGAGAATTTATTTCTGTTCTTTTTCAGTTAAAATGTTTTTCCAGTTACAGTTAAGATATACAGCCATTAACATGCAATCTTTTTTTCCTACCCAAAGGTAAACTGTTTACTGAACATTGTCTAGATATTTTAACTGCATTCATTACAGTGTCTAAGCACCTCATGCATTTGTTAGGGGAGATGAGAGTCTTTAGGAGAGCTGGAAGCCCTACTCCCTTGTTAGCAGGCAAGTATTTTCTCTACAGCTTTTGTAACACAAACTGGGTGAAGCTGTTTGTCTATGGATATTTCACTAAATCCTACCAACTACATATCTGAACCCATCTGCAAAACAGCATGCACGCTTCACCCTCATGCTGCCACTCTTTGGCTGATTGGTTTTAACAGTGTAGATGACTTGGGGAATGGTTCAATGGATTGTATGAATACACTTCTGGTACATACATTTCATTTACTGTATGTCAATTGAGAAAAATTACAGTTCCAAATAGGCAGAGGTAAGACTATGATTAGCAAGTATCAAAAAGATACATCCTTCACTGCCTGTTTAACTCTACTGGGGATGGAGCTATTTGCATCACAGAGAAATAGCACTTAAACAGCCTGAAAACAAATTTGAGCTTAAAGGGGCTCTGCTCAGAAGACTGTCCAGTTCTAGATCAAACAGAGGATTAGGAAATTTGCTTCAATATAAAAGCTATGGCAACATGACAATATTGAGTTACATAATGTAACTAATGTAGTACACTTACATAAAAGTCTGTAGAAGAAAATACAGAACACACTGGCATTTTACTTTGCCTCTAATAGAAGGTTACAATTCTAAAACGTTGTTGGTAAATACATTAAAAACCACAATAATATCTTGACGTCCCCAAATCAGACGTTCGTGTTACAATAAATGAATTTGCAATGCACACGTTAACAGGTTTCACAGAGGCCAAAACTGTAACTTGTCTAGAGCACCAACGTTAGAGAATTCGCCTTTGATTTTTGTTTTGTTTTGTTTTTAAAACAAGATTCACACCTGATAATTTCCGTAATTAAATGGCTGTGTGCAAACACCACTTTTTTTTTACCTCATTCTCAGTTAAGGAAGCTGAAGGAGATGAACTCTTGCTAAAAGCAAGAGTTGAAGATTCTGCTGCTGAAGCCCGATTTCGCTTCTTCAGAGGTTTACATGCATCAGACAGATTTTTCGTTGCTGTAAAATAATTTTGGTTTACAAAGTGAAGTTTGGAACTTTAAAATGTTATCTCCCTGAAGCCATTTAAAAATATTCCTTCAGATAATGGAAGGAATTATTTAGGTAGGTCTTCTGGGCACCTACGTAGGGCTGAGTGAACATGAAGTAAGTTTCTGAAACCATGTGTTTCGGCTTGATTTTAAAAATAAAGAGGTTTCCATTAATCAAATATGTGCTACAAGTGGCTAAGAAATGTTTTCTCACATTTTTTCTGGCTCATTTCTTTTAAAATCAAAATATCTTGTGACTTATGACCTCCTTAAAGCAGAGGTAACAGTTATATTAGAAGGCCTATGTAATCTCGTCACAATCTGAGTACCACTAATACTTTATTAAGAGAAAAGTCATATAGAGGAGCCAAGTACCAGACATTAACTATGGCACGTCACCACTTCCACATCGTGCAGACCTTGCTGAAGCTCACTTGTCTTTGGCATATCATTGTAACACCTAAAGAGACATGCTCTGACAGAAGTTACCTTAAACTTGAGCATCATTAACAAATCTGACCTTTGCGTTTTGGTCCAAGAATTGGAATTCCCTCTCATGCTCCACACTGCCTGCCATCAAGCATCATTTAAAAGGATTAGAATCCCACAGTAACTGATGACATTGATGGTCACTGCACCTGTTTCACTGGGCCAATGCACAATGACAGACTGGAGCAGTAGGATTTGCATCCCTGCTGCCAAGAGCACAAGGCACCAGCTTTAATTTGGTGCCATCAAACGGTGAACTTGTGAACTGCTGCTCTCAATCAGCAATGCACAATTTCAGTCAAGGACAACGATGCAAAATGATAGTGAAGGAAGAGGACATGCTCCCTCCCAGATGTGGCACAGTGCCTGCAACTGGTTATTGTGTCAGCAAAATTTAGTGGCTGTCTCAGACAACCTGGTTATTTTAAAATTATTTAATTGAAAAAGTTACATTAAAACTTATTCTGACCACATTACCTGACTGGTTCTTTTGTGAAGAGGAGGTTTCTGTGACCTTAGAAGAGTTTGTTTTTGCTGTTTTGTCATTGCTTGTCTCCCTCTGTCACAAAAAAAAATATGAAAAAATAAAAAAACTCCTAATTTATGAGTGGTTGGATAAAACTGGCAATTAGTTCTGGATTTATATTATTAAAAAGAAAGTGTCTTCACAAATATCTGAACGGTAATGTAGTTAAGCTAGCCCCATTTAAGTGAATTTTAAAACTTATTTACAGCACAGGGTACAAACTGATAAACAAATGAGGAAAATTAAAGAACACAGTATTCCAGCACCCCACTTATCCATCCCAAATTCAGCATATCAAAAGGGGGAGCTCTAAATGAACACGAAACTTGTAAATTATCCTTACTATTCTTTATCTAAACTAGTCAAAATAAACCCTTCAATTATTAAAAGTAAACTACAGAATTAGTATATGAATTTGAGAATAACCCTGTGCAGAACTGTAAGTCTCAGAGAGGCTTGCTTTCCACTCCACAACTTATAGCAGTGCCATTTTTTAAATTACTATGGTTAAGATTGTTTCAGCATTTCCAAAATAATACACTATTTTCAAGGGAGAATAAACACCACCTAAATTTGCTCCAGATTGACAATTCATCATTAGAAGTCTAGGCTGAAAACTGGGGAAATTTTTGTCAAATCTTTGTCAAAATTAAGACATTGTTCCTTACACACGCCAGTACTTTTTTTCATTTTTGTACGTTACAAATTCGTTCAAAAACTAAAACTGCAGCCAAGAGTGCTTAACCCTCACAAATGCTCACCTGACCAAGAACAATTCTATTGAACAGAAGGCTTTACATACTTCATCACAGTCTTTATCTGACAGTCAGTTTTACAAAAGCTGTGCAGGTGGACACCTCTAAGGCCAGAACACTGGTTTCCTTTGTAAAAACAAATATGAATGGCTACTGAACTACAGATGTGTTACACTGTGCTTTTACTGTCTCCTAATAGACTAAGCTGCCCTACAACTAATGCCACCCGAGGCCCCCAATATCAGATTTTTAATATCACTGTTACCCTTTTGTGTAAAAAATGAAAGAAAAGAGGGTGTCAAGAGGATGGGGCCAGACCCTTTTCAGTGGTGCCCAGGGATAGAATGAAGAGCAATGGCCATAAACTAATACACCAGAAGTTTTACCTCAACATGAGGAAGAATTTCTTTACTCTGAGGGTGGCAGAGCACTGGACAGGCTGCCCAGGGAGGTTGTGGAATCTCCCTCTCTGGAGACATTCAAAACCCACCTGGATATGTTCCTGTGTAACCTTCTCTAGACGACCCTGCCTGATGATCTCTGGAGGTCGCTCCCAACCCTAACTATCCTGTGACTCTGTAAAAATTCATTTAAATTTAAATCCTTAAATTTAAAGCATGCTTTACAGGACTCCCACTTTGTTAATGTGCATTTTATATACATTATCAAAGCAATGGTGAACAAATTAGTTTTTCAAAACTGCTCTATGGGTACCTATGACTTGGTCACTATGTGCAAAAACACTCAGATTTTGTAAATAAGGATTAAGGTAAAAAGCAGAGTATAACGCACAAGTCTTGTGCAAGAGGCAAAACATCATGAAATAAAGGCATTAAGGGTCCTCTATCCAAAATTATTGTAACTAAAGCCTGCAGTCAAACTGGGAATAGCAGAAGGAAGGTGCATGTTTAGTGTTTGTTTTTTGAGTCACTACATAGACATTTTCACTGTCATTCACTAAATGTTTTACTAAGTAGCAGCACATACAGCTGGAAATACCTTGGGCTTGTGAAGGCAGGAAAAGACTAAAATAATTCCTGAAAGAAACTGCAAAGCAACCATTCTACCACATCTACATTTTTGTGGAGCACAAACCCTGCTATATGCACTTTGCAAATTACCTAGTATTTACACATATCAGATTCCTTGTATCAGAACTAGGAATTTCTGATAAACAGATCAGATAGAGGACAACACTATTTTTAGATGCATATTACTAAATCAGTGTTATCAGTGGTATGCATCTTACGGGAATTGCTAATCTCTAAATTTAGTTATTTATTTTCCTGTTGACATTCACATCTGTGTCACAGCACCAGATACCAGAACTTCCCATGCATGGACTATACTGCAATCACCTTTTGTTCTACTTGTGATAATGCAGACAAAGTGTATGAATGCTGGTGGGACAGTAAAGTACCTTTAGATCACTTAAAACAAGGACTTCACAGCAGGAATAAGTCTACAATAAGTAGACTTCATTATTCCATGCATCTAGTGTATTATGGTGCATTCAAATCAATTATGAGAGTTAAAAAAGGTTTGAAAAACTGCTCCTAAAACATAAGATGAATATTCAATGACTAACCCGTTAAAGCAAGAAGTGCAAAAACCAGTTTTGGCCCTTCTTTCTGCAAAGGTAACAACATTAAGAATTATCTCTGCCCATTGCTAATCATAATAAGCTCATTAAGCCTGGTTATCTGAAATTCTATTAATTTTTTTATATATTAAACTCTAAACAAGTTGTCTTAATAGCCACAGTATCAAGAGAAGTACTAAAGTAACCAGCCTACCAAACAAATTGACACCTATAAATGAGACCTACATAATTCATCTAAAAAATAAACCTACTACCTTTCCTTATATTAGGTTGTTTCATTTAATTGCTGTACCATCAAAGTTTTGAGATGAGGTCTATGGAACTCACAGTACAGTATGATACTGCAATAACATATCTGAAAACATGTGTGAGCTAAGCTTTCCACACAAGTAAAACCACTAAATAAACCTATGCTTAAGTCTCCACAAGATTAGTATTGTGTCCTTATATATAGTTTTAGTGACCTATGTAAGGAAAATTCTCACTCTCACAAGCAAACTAACCTGAAAAGGAGCCTGTGATTTGTGTAATAAACAATAAATATACTGCATAAATATAGATTTACTGCAGTTTCCTAACTTAAGAAATGGGTCACCATACCACTCTAAAATGTTCTATAGCCTTCCAGTTTATGAAAGCAGCTTTTCTGTTTTGCTTTACTTGCTTTCTTCTCTCCTCACTTTTGTCTAAAATAAGTATTGACTAAAGGGATTTCTTTTTACATTCCTGTAAAACTGAACTCCAAATCATGAGGAAAGAGAACTACAAAGCATGACAACATGGGGAGCTCAGCACATTCCTTTGGGAAACAGATTCTCTCAGTAACACGTTTGCCACAGTTTAAGTAGCAAGTGCAACTTGTCATACCTCCATCCTCAAAACCAAAATAAAAAAATCCCACAGTCATTGAATGTTGACAACAGTTTGTACCATATACAGACAGTACTTTTTTATCCTGAAAATGGAAATGCTGACAAACTTAACTACAGCAATGTGGCTGGTGCTGCTATAAATGAACCCAAACAAACCAACAATATAATTACCTTCCGATTATTCTGTTTATCCATCCTGAGTCTTTTCCTAGGTGCTTCCTGAACTTCAAAATCTTCTGTAGGTTCCTTTGTCCTCTTTTTTTGGTTTCTTTTATTTCCATGTAAATTACCTTGGGATGGGGGATGGGGGAAACTTATATGAAAAATAATCTAAAACCCACTTTGAAATTATTTTGAACTGATCTAGTTATTGAAGGTACTTTTCTTTCAGTCATTATTTTTAAAACATGGTTAAACATTAATACAGTTTGATGACCTCTTAACACTTAGGATCTGGTTTCTGGTGCTGAAGACTAACTCTAGAACACATCCAAATCAACTGCTTCATACTCAAGTTATTTTAGAAAGATGAGTCTGCCTGTATAAGCACTAATTTGAGATTTGAATGTTACTGCCCAACATTTACTTCATATCATGGGACTCTACGTGACTGATCTATACAGATTTTAGCTCTCCTGTCACTTTCTAACAGTGTCTTATCACTAAAATTAATTTGTAAGTCTCCTCCTTAAGTCTACTTTAAGTTCTCCAAATTATATATATGAAGATACTGGTGACATCTATTAAGGGGCCTCTGAAAAAGACAAGATATCACCAACCATATAGATTAGTTCTCTTTCTGGTATGGACATTCCAGACTCTCCCTAACAAGCTTACTTATATTTTACAGGAAACTATAAGATCCCTTTATGAACCAGAATCCTATCAACAGAAGCATGCTGGTCATTTAAACCAAAACTTACTCATGTATCTAGATGATTGCTCACTGTACAATTCAAGCTGCTACTAAATTACAAAAGGTAATCTATATACCCCTGCCACAGGCTCAGCTATTGATTGCACCTCAAAAACATAGATAAGGGTTAGGAAGTGGTCTTTTTCATCAGGGTGAAATGACAACATCATTACACTCCAGTATGCTCTAGTTTATGCAGCTACAGAGTATTACTAGCATGAAGATTGCAAGCTCCAGGGGCACAAATTATCTGAAAACTGCCCTACAGCTACAAGCATTCTATTCCAGTGGGAACAAATATCTGTAAATATTAAAAATATAGCAACTTGAAAATATGGATAATTTTCAAATTAATATTCTCATCTAAACAATCTAGAACATAATCTATGATCAGACTCTAAATCCACAAAGCAGACTGAAATGGCTCCAGGAGAACCTGCTACTTACAGAAAGCCAGCAAAAGAAATCCCACAATATTCTTCCAAGTTTAAGATAAGAAGATTTGAGTAAGGGGAACAATTGAACTGACATATTATCTGTAGATAGCTATAAATGTACACAATATATGTACTAGAAACACCTGGTACAGGTACAATTTCAATTACATTTCTTGCAATATGACACTGAGGAAGGTGAACAAAATTCAACACTACAGTGTTAAGATATTTAATTTGGGATCCATTAAAGTTCTAACGTCAAGGAAGAAAACATCTGAGATAAAATAAAGAGATTATGATACGTGGGCGATTACATAAAAAAATACACTCAATAGCTACTTATAATGATGAGCTATTTGCACACAACACAAATTTCAATTACTTCTGGATCTTGATCTCCTTTTAGGTGAGTCTTGAAACACTTTACGTTTGGCCTCTCCAATATTCTTCAATGATGAACCTTGAGAGATACAGAATGTGTTTTTTTTTTTAAACTGATATCCAAATATTTAACACTTAAAATTTAAAGTTAAAAACTTGTCAATTTTCCACAAAATGTTATTTCACACACACACAGTTAACAAAACTGACTGCCATTTTTATACAAGTTTTTCCAAGTCTCACAAACTTTCAAACACTCCCTCTCATTCTTGTCATTGCCCAAAGCAGCACCTGTTGACTTCTAATACTTCCACAGTAAGTCTTCTTAGAGTGCTGTAAAGTTATTTAAATTTGAAAAATGATAGCTAGTTAAATTTGATAAAGTTCATGCAAATGCCAAGCTATCTTCCTCCTCCTTTCTCAAATAAGTGACTCCAAACCCTCTCAAATATTTTGCAAAATAATCAAGACTGTTTATCAAAACCAAACACCAGAAAACAGCAACAAAACAATAAAAGGAGAAAAAAATATAGAGTAATTGCAATCTTGTACAAAGTCCTATAAACTTTGAGTAGCACAATAAAATGCCAAATGGATGAAACTTTCAGAATAAAGTTTGGAATACTTTTTCTTGAGTTGATGATGATGTGAAGCGATACAGTTTAGGTATATATGAAGAAAAGGTGTAGCACTGATTAAATTTTTCAAACCATTTCTAACTATTCTATAAAAACAACACTTCAAATTTTACTGGTAGTAACACTTCATCTTCCCTTCCCACCATCCACTTGTAACAGGCAGTGGATGCAATGGCAGCTGCTTATGGGCAGAAGAAGAATGAGAAATCAGCAATCTCTAAACAGCAGAAGGTTTACATATAACAACTTTTCAGAACAATGAGCAAGAAATGTAGACTTCATGGGTTGCGTTTATTGTAACCATTGGCATTCCTTTGCTATTGGCACAAACACCAAGAATTAAAACTGGAAAACAGTGAAAGCTGTTTTCCCTACACGGTCTCAAATATGTGCTTAGTTTAACGCCACTATGTATATCAAATTTAGTTAGAGTACACTAGCACAGTTTTACGTTTACCAGAGTCTTCTTCAGATTTGGGAGAGGTCACTATGGCAAACTTTGTGTTATAGCGAGCTTTCTGTTTTTCACTAAGCATGTTCCACTGCGATTCGAGCAATTCTTCAATCTCCTCACTTGAAGCATCGGGATGTTCAGCAACCACCTATACATGCAGAAATAGGGTTGGGTTAAAAAAAGGTGACCACTGAAAAGAACAGTGTACAAACTTCCATCACTTTGGAAAACTGGATACAAACAAGTTATCCAACATTTCTGCCATAGACAGAACTAGAATAAAATCTTCTGTATTCAGTTTTTCCTTTAATAACCACTTCTCTGTGTCTCTAAAAAATATAATCTGTTAGAGTACTCAGAAGTATCAAGATTAATTTTGGAAGTATCTATTTGCATTTTAACATTCAAAAAACAGAATAATTATAAACCTTGTCTTGTCATTCAAAAAAACGTGTATTGTTTCCCAATGAAGTTTAAGTCTGTACTATGAATGACAGATAAGCAATATTGGAGTATATACTTCTCTAGAAAGAAATCCATCAATTTATACCAGAACTCGTTAAACACAGAACTCAGCACCTCTATCTCAGCAGAGAAATTTACACAAGCTAACATCTGATGCAACATCTTCCTGTATTAATTCATCATTTTATACTATATATGCAAACATTAGGAACTCAAAAGCTGTGCATCTTTTCTTAATACTATGAGCAGGACACACAATATTCATCAACATGGAATTTAAGAGAGTTTCTAGAAGCTTATTCAACACAAACAGAAAAGTCATTATTAAAACCAAGATAAACTCCTACCAAACTCCTTCAGTATTCCCCTTTTTGTACTTAAGGAAAACAAGATTTGATTAATCATACAAGTCAGAAAGCTCTACAATTGTACAGAAATGAAACAGTACCTTTAAAAACAACCCTTCTCATCTCATTACTCAGCACTCCAAAATCCTATTCCCGGAGTGATGCAACCAATATCCCAAAAACACAGAGCAAAATAAAAACCAGGACAAGAATGCCAAGCATTCAAACAGTAACACCATTCATCAGAACACAAATACAATTTTTCTGGTAAGTGGAAATTATTAAACCTAATTTCTTAGAACTTAGTGTCTTAAAACTGTGTTTCCTATTATCAAACAGGACACAAGTGTGACTGATGCTTCTCCAGGGGTTAGAATAGCTGCAGTACCATCCTTCCACTGGGATTACGCAGTGTCTAGTGTGGAAATCCATGCTGTAATTTTTCTCCTAGCAGAGTACTGAGAATTCGCTTGCTTCTATCTGGCATAGCCCATCTGCATAAGCCTTGAAGAATACAACTTTCTTTGGAGGCCTCTACTCAAAGTTTGATGAAAATCCAGCAATGTCAAAAAAGTTCTTGAAAGGGGGGAATAAAGGCAGACCCACAAGACACCCTCTCCCATAGATCCCATTTCTTCAGGAAATTAAATTAGCATCAATTTTGACCATTGCTACCAAGTGTACAGCTCATTGTGCTTAACTATGGCACAGAGCTATTTAATTCTCTAAGAAATAACTGGATTTACTGCTCATGGAGATGAGAAAATTTAACATCATATCCAGTCTCACAAAAATACAAATAAAAATAACTTTGAACAGACTATGGGTGCTGTGAAATGACAAGGAGAAGAGAGTCATGGTTCTTAATGGTGAAGGGATCCTTGTAAATACACCCTCCAAGGAAAATGCCCAGCAGTCTTCTCCAGAGTCTCCATCCTGTAATACTCAGTCCCAGCATACACACCAGAAATGATGAACTGGGTATCTTGATGTACATGAAAATCATTCACTTCTCCCAAGCACTTACTCTATGTCTAACTATGCCCCAGAACACATGGAAAGTATTTTCTTCATTCTGGGAATTAACATCACTAAAGGTGTGGACACAGTAATTAGACCAGGCACATCGAAGCAAATAGTATCACCTTCACTCTTATTTGTCTTGATGTTCAACACTGCCTTACACATGCAGAAATCTTCAATTGTAAACCCTGTTAGCAAAATTATTTCTTAACAGACTCAAGGCCCAATGTAAACCCTATAGCTGCCTGCCTCTCACTAAACAATACCTTTATCTCTAGTCAGACACTCCTTTCTAATGATTACTATGGTTATACTCCACAGATGAAGCATGTAAGAATGCCAATAGTACAAAATACATCTTCACTCCTTTGGTAACAACACAAAACACTTAATGCATCACTACAGCCGCAAAAGTGCTCCAAGCTTTCAGCACCTCTCTCAGGGAAGTGTGCCTCTTAAATCACTAAAAACATTTTCCAGCAGTTAAATAATAATAATAATAAATAAAACCAAACTGACATATGAATCCTACTACTGCACACAGCCAGACTCCAAGCAAGACACAGCAGAAATGGAGAGTTCATGATTATTAAGAGGCCGCAGAAGAGAATTCTTCAGTCATACCTCTGTATTCTCTTCGATCCCTTCCCAACACTGGGGTTAGAGAGCCTCTTCTGGATCCATAATTTTCCTTTTTTTCTAAGTTTGCACATGCAAATAACTAAGATAGCCATGCACTAAACTCTCTGATGCCACCAATACAAGTAGCTCAAAACCAGGTCTGTTTATCACTCCTTCTAAAGTCCCAGAACTGCCATTTTAAAAAGTGGTGACAGGCAAAAAACATGAATATCTAAGTTGGTATTTCCCCACTTTGCCAGTTAACTTTGAATCAATAGAAAGGAAAGAACTGCTAATTAGTCAGGGATATCTGCAGCTTTCACAACCCAGTTCTGTTCTACCCACAGAAGTGTTTCTGTTCCTGTTAGAATAGATCACACCATCAGGAAGATTTGGGTTTTCATGACTGATCTCATTAAAAGGTATTCTAGGCAGAAATGGTAGGATGCCCTCTCTCTAAAGATATGTAATATTTCAGAACTTATTTCCTTCTGCTTTAAACTTCGTGCAACATTAGCCACTATCATCAGTGTGAATTTCAAGTTTATGCAAGCTTTTCAATTTCCCAAAATGACTCTGAAGACAAAGCATTACCTCAATTTCAGATATTGTAATAGTCTTCACTTTTTCTGTCTATTAATTTGAGAATTACAGTTTAACCATAGTAGGGAATGAAGCCTGATAACTGGCACAGAAAATAAAAATTTAACATTAGAGACTCAGCATATCTCTTCTGTGCAAGGTATGTTTGGCTAAGACTCCATAAAACCAGTCCTTACAATCTCATTTCTTCCAGAGAAGCAATTTCATGTCCCTCAATATTGCACAAGACTTCCTGTTACATACATTAAAGACCAAGGAAATTCCCTCTTCCAACGTCACTTATAGAAGAGCTGGAAATAGAACTCATGTGTCTCCAACATGAGACAGTTGATTTACCCATACAGCTTTCCATAATTAATATCTCAAAATCTGTATTTAATAGTCTAGCTAAAAAAAACATTTCCTTTCCAAAGCCAGCAAACTGAATTGCCAATGCTTTCCTCAATTTAACCAAAGCCACTAAAAGGTTTATGTAACACTGTGCTCATTTTCATTCTATTAGCTTCAGTTTCAATGATGTAAAAAGGTCTTGAGTTGAACCACAAATAATTGACTTCCATACAACAGAACCTGCTCTACAATAATTCTTTATGAAGTTTGTATCTATTAATGTTTTCTAATACAAATACCCTATAACAAAGTTAACCATTCAGTAGCCACAGAATATGACAAAGTCACTTCCTGATCATTCTGTGAGCAATATGTAATAGTACAAGAAAACATAAGGAATCACACCAGCTTCAGTGCCTAGAATAACACTGCAAATGGAGCAGAAGGTTACAAGGAAGAAAAATGATGGTCACGATTTTAAAGTAATGAACTAAACCAGCAGTACTGGTTTTAACTTCTAACAGTCTTCATAAAAAATGTTGGTATTAAGGTATTCTACATTGTCTTGGAGTATAAGCATCTCAAGAGGACCTAGTTTCTGTCCCAGCAGATTGCACACCGATTTCACAAGCTTTGGTAACTCTTGCTTCTTTTGAAGCACAGCAAAAAGTTTCAGGTAGGTAAATGAGTTTTTGAGGTGTTCAAAAATAAGCGAACACACCAAAGGAATTGAGCCATGTCTTCAGAAAGAATGCACAAGCTCTCTACAAGTAGATCGCCATAAATAGCATAATCTTTGTTATATTTGCCTGAGTGTGTATGTATGCATACCTATTATATTCTACATACATTAAATAAAAAACATGGGTAATACAAAGGACTATTAGATTACAACAGGAACAGCTAAAAGAGACTAACCTCATCTCTGTGCTTCTGACAAAAGACCAAGAACTGAGATACTGCATCGCCCTTTCTGCTTCGTGGAGTAGACGCCGGAGTTTTCTTTCTATTGAGAGGGGAGCCTATCCCTCTTTTGGATTCTGCCTGTTCAGATGACTTTTGAGGAGTAGTATTCTTATCCTCCAACTGACTGCTTTCTTGTGTATCATCAGTGGCAGACAGTTTTGATGTCCTTCTCCTCCTCTTGTTAGGAATGCCAGACTCCTTCATTGATCTCAGATTTGGAGTGGTTTCTTCATTTGAGTAAGATGACTCATCTGTCTCCTCCAGCGGCTCCACAGCAATGCCAACTTCCTTTGCCACTCGGGGATTAAGATGAGGTCTGTCCCTAACATAGATGAAGGTGTACTTGGCCTTCCGTTCTTCCACTGTCATGCCCACTGCTTCACTTGCTTGCTTCACACCCATCTCCCACTGCGGCCGCAGCTTCCCCGAAACAGGCTTTAACATCTGCAAGAGATGACTGTGTGAGAAATATGCCCACTTTTGATTTCAAAATGCCAACATTAACACAGAGCAATTTCAAGAGATTAAATATAATGTAGATCTTTAATTCAGAGGTTCAGATGGAATTGTATTTGATAGTATTGGTACCACGCATGAATCACTGATGAAGCAGAACAGTACTGATTTTTACTGAGTAACAAAGTGGCAAGTCATCCCGTCCTTTGTATCTGTAAATGAAATGTAAGATTTCAAGTCTCTGTAGAATAAACTGTCTTTAAGCTTTTTAGAATATCTATTTCTAGCTGTACATACCTGTAACAGCAAAAGAAAAAGGCACAAATCTTGTCTGACCTGGTAACATCTTACCTTTATTTTCTCTGCTTTAGTGAGGGCTTGTCTTGCACTTTCCTGGCATAATTGTTCAAACTGATCTTTTTCTTTGAAGGGCACAAGGCTCTTCTCAAATATCCAGGCTCGCTCTGGGGCATCTCCAAAAAACTGAACGTGATATTGACGAAAACTCTTTTTCTGTCCTGAAAATTAAAAACAAATGTATTTAAGATACAATTTTGGTTTTCTCTTCACTTTCAGACTTGAAGTCTGTTTGTAAGCTGCTACAGTTACCCTGACAAAAGCATAGTACAATGGGATAACCTTTCAAAAACCCACCCTATTTGTGAGTCTTCAGATATATTTTGTGAGTTGAACTTGTATCCATGCTCCTGGATAAAATAATGGAATTCATTAATGGTTCTTTTATAGGGAAACACAAATTTTGCCTCACGGAATCCTGAAATAACTAGTTGGTGAAGGTTTGGGAGAGTATTCTGGGGACCCACCACTTCTACTGGTCTTTTTCTCTACTCTAATGTCTGTGGTTGACCACAGCCAGAGACAGGATATTGAATGAGATGGAGCTTTAGTCTAACTCAGTACTGGCTTTCTTAACACAAAAGTGGACTTCCTGCAAGTTGAAAATTATTAATTTTTCTCAAGTCTAAGCAGCTGGAATGATGAAATCAAGTATTAACATCCTGAAATTCGGGCTGCTTACAAACACTTGATCCTAAGCCTAGAAATGAGAAATATAGAGACTTAGCTCAGCTCCCAGATAAAAGAACTCTTCTGTTTGGAAAAGGAGACTTTTGCTAGTGCCTCAGTACAAAACAGTAGGTGGAAGGTAAGAGTGGAAACACCTACTGATGGAAATACACACATCATTGTGCATTTACCACTTATGGTGGCTGCCCAGACCCACCCTAAACTCCTGAAGGAAAAGGCAGGCCCAAGCCAACTCCAGAGTAAACCTGAGAAATAACCATCACCCATATTACTTCAAAGAGATGGAAGTTAACATCTCGAAGCACGTGGGCCCCTTCCTTTTGGGAATACTCCACAGATTGCATTCAGACATCTCGTATTGGGTTTTGCTGGATCTACTGCTATAAGGAGCTACCACAGATTCTTGATAGTGAAACACAAACCTTGCTCCTTTCAAGGAATAGAGTAATTCAGTTAGGAACAAATAAATAGCTTTATTTCCCTCAAAATCCAGCTCTTTATGTCATAATAGACCTAATAATCCAATGAATAAAAATCACAGGGACTGCCTGGTCCAAACTCTGAAAGACTGCTACAAGGAAAATTTGTCTGAGGAGTCTATAATAACCACTCTAGCAATTGTATTATGAATGCTAGAAAGGTTCTCAAGAAGCCATTTAGTTTACTACCAATCCTGGATCTAGCTATAGTCCTAGAGATATTAATTCAATTTGCTCTTAAAAACCTAATATGAATGAGATCACACCATTGCTCCAGGCAATCCACTCCAATGCTTTCCTAATTCTTTAGCCCTTCCAAATCTTTCTTAATGTGTAGTCTAAACAGTCATTGCTTTTAAACCTCAATAGTTTCAGGTATCAGAACAGAGAACAAAGGTGTAAATGAGATTAAGAAATTTTACAGATTCCTACTTAAAAATTTCATTAACATTTGGTAGTTCCTGCATTTAAAATCGATTGTCTGTAGATAACAGTACTGACTCTCCGAATCACAGAAACTATGCCTGAATTATGGATTGATTTTAGTAAAGCATAATCATCAAGAGTATTTAATTCCCATTAGATTTCACTACAATTTTAGTTCACAAAAACAATGGAAAGCGCCGTCAGAGAACTTTTTTAACAAGACTCCTCAGTTCCACAGATCACAATTTTGATACTTCTCAGAGAATATTCAGAGTTAGACAACGCAGTGGGAAAAAAGTTCCATCTGCTATATGCTCAAGAATAGTGTTTACATGACTTTAACACTCCTATTGATAACAAGGAGCTGATTTAGTTACTGAAAAACTGAACAGATGAAGAACAGACTTTTAAAAAAATTATTATGTATACCTGAGGAAATCTGACCTTTTTTTAGCATCACTGACATACCTTTTAGTTTAGTGTAGGAATGGAGAACAGGATCAGAAGAAACCATACACGGCCACCACGGGAAACCAGACACTTTTGACCACACTAGATCTCCTACGTTATACTTCAACAGATGGACTTTCTCTTCTTTGATGGTACTTTGAGTTGGATCTCTCTTAGCAGGAGCCTTAAAAGATTAAAACAAACAAACAAAAAAATCTAATTATTATCTTTCTTCAGATATGCACCAGGATTATGAAATAGCATAAAAAAAGTCAAACTACAGTTCGTATTCTGTTTAAACATTCTTATTATATGTGAAATAAGAGTGGTAATGGAAGGGAGAAAATAAGAAATAGTTCATCAGAACAAAGTACGAACAAACAATAATTGCATTTTATATGTAATAAAAACTTTAAATTATATCTGGTTCTCTCACAGTGAAAAAAAAAAATCATGTCCCAGTTATGGGTTTGTTTTTAATTAGAAATATTGGCAAGCAAGCTGTGGTTTGCCTTTATCTTTTCAAATAACTGCTGAGAGACCATCAGGAAGGCTTACTTTAATTTCAAACACACTAAGTGAGCACTGAATGTAGATGTGGAAGAGCCACCCTCCCTCTGTACTGAATATTACTAATCAAGTTAAGTGCTCTACACACAAATGTGTTCTTAGATTTAGAAAAATAAAAATTCCCAGGCTAGAACACACTGAAATGCTGTATTTATGTCTGAACAGAAACTACATAAATGACCAGTTTAAAATCCCCAAACTCTCCATCTTTCAGTTGTCTTTTTACATACTGAGAATTTGTGCCATGAACCCTTCCCCCATTTAGCAAGATATTTTTTCTGTTCCACTTCTAGCAATAAAAGTTTTTGAGTGCTCAGCTGGTGCTCTAAAGTCATTTTAGCTATTGGAAAACAACTACAGAGCTACAAGGGAGTTTTGTGTTCCCCTATGGCAGACATTTTTACTGTATCATAACAAACTTCAGTAACACAGACATCTATTCACCAGTGAAACCATTTCAGGAAGTCAGTTACATTTTGTCTTTTTTTACTTCATCTGCTCTGTTTGATATAAATATGTATGCCTTTATCTAGGTAAGCACTAACTCTGGCTATAAGAAAGCACAGAAAGTGTCTCATTACAGATATCGTGTATTTTATAAAATCACTTATTTTGAATCTCCTTTTTAATTTTTTTTGTACTAAATTTATGTGCAACATCCTATAACAACTCATTTTGTGTAGTACTGGCTCAGCATTCAGAAGGCAAACTGGGAGCTTCAGGTTTTCACTAGAGTTCATATTAGAGCTGGAGCAAAATTCTAGTTTAATTAATTAAAAGTGGCACAAGAAAAGAAAAAACACCCTTAAGAACCAGAAATCTAGATTAGAGAAACAAGTACTTGGAACATTATGTTGACTCAGAATAGATTTTTAAATCCAGAAAATACTGCTGTAATTAATTACACATTATTTTCTATACAAACAACTAAAACTCCTTGACATGGTGCAACTGCATAGTGATTTATTTGCAACTCAAACACAGAGGTACATCCAAACATAAACCCTAAATACATACTCCAAAACCCTTTCCTCAAAGCTTTAAAGCTCTGCCTGGTAAACATACGTGATGCTCAGTCATCTGATTGCTAGGGACAGTTACTCATCCAGTGATTCAGCTTTTCTGATGAATTCAGACTTGGTTCATGTTACCCCAGCTAGAGCTATGCTCCCATGTCTCGAGGGTTTTGGCTCTCTCAGGATTCTGTAAGACTGTCAGAAAACCCCTCCTGCAAGGTTGCCTCAAGTCCAGCACACTCAGGAGACCCAGAACATTCCAAGGGGATGTGAAAAAACAAATTCTCCTTCTAGCAGTTAAAACATGACGTGAAAAGTTAAGCTTAGAAGCTAAAAATTAAGGAACACACATGTCAAGAACAGATCCAGAAAAACACTAAACCTAACACACACAAACCCATTCCAGCATTTCAACTAAAGAGGTGGCATGAAATTTTTTTTTCAATGAGTTAACGTTTCAGAAATGTAAAAGTTACTCAGGATTCTGAAACTCATTTTTAATTTATGACTCCCTGTATTCCTCAGAAAGTGCAAGGAAGCCACAAAGATTTATGACTCCAGTCTGAGAGGAAGCTGGCTGGAATAATGAAAAGGAGTGCTTCTTATTGCAGCAAAATCTAAAAGGGGTGACAGTACAGGGGTGAATATTGCATTCCAATGCATCTACAAGCACTTCACAAAATTTTAAAAATGCCCAGAATTCTTTTACTATACTGAAACATGATAAAAAACTTGAAAATTACAGGCTCTGACAAAATCTGTGAGGTTTATCTCTGCAATGCTTGCTGTATTTATGTTTTCTTCTATTGATAAAATGTGTGTACTTTGAAAAAATGGCAAGATACAGCACAGAATTCTATATGTATGATTTTTTTAAGACCTTTTATATGAGGTTACTCAAAAAAACTATAGAAAATATCACCACGAACTTGCTCACTTCCATCTTTTCCATAGCATTCTGGTTTGATTTTCTCATCCTGGGAATTGCTCTGATGTATTTAATAGGTATCTCATCAGTAAACAGCCAAGTGAAGTTCCTGGCATGTACTTTGGAGACAACCAGCTGTAGGACATCAACAGCCTCTTCAATACTTCCTCTCAATTTTGCAAGCCATGAGCAAAGCATTAAATACTTACATAGTTAAAGTGTTTAAAACCATCAGAAAATGCCAGATCCTGGAAGGCAGTCATATGTATAGATTTTACTTCAGTATCCAGGGTGGGTTTTTTTAATTATTGATGGCAGGAGAGGAAGAAAGCATTTCTAAACAAATTTGCCATCCAGTCCCCTGATGGCATCGATGCTCTCATAGAATGAGAGCTGGAAATTCTTTCTGAGACGCTTGTACACTCTGCATTTTTAAAGAATAGGAGATCACTGTCAAGTTGCAAAGTGGTATGGAAAAATAAGTAATTTGGCCTGCAGGCTTTTTTTTCCCCCAGAAGAAAACAAAAATTGATGTTTAGGGAAGTTTGGGTTCCTAATAACATGTAGTCAGACAGTACAGGGCACCCGACTGCACCTGTGGGAGGTGGAGAGGCAGGACTCGAAGCACAGTCCCAGTGGGCTGTGTGAATGCACCAGCACCCAGGGGAAACCTTGTCCTGCAAGAGCTGATGAGTTCTGTCGTGATACTTAAGCAAACAAATTAAGATGGAAGATTTCTGGTTTAGAGCCCAAGTGTAAAGCAAGGGAAGATCACACAAACTCAAACTATTTTAAAATATCTTACCTTCAATTTTTGACTCTTTGTGTCTTTTGGTGATTTTTTTATTTCTTGAAATTGTTCTCATTTCTAATTAGATCTCCTACCCATAAATGCCAATAGGCTTTCTGTGCTGCGAGGAGCACAGAACAGTCTTTGGTTGCTGTTATTGCCAAGTAAGTCTGGACTGCTCTGCATATGCCCCATCCCATTACCTTTTACTGAAGTTTTGCCAGAATTAAAACACATACACATTTAATTGCAGAATTTCCCCTACCTCTCCTTCCTTAATTATAGGCAAGCTCCACAGCCTGACCTCAGTCACCTTAGCCCCAAACTTTAAACCAGTTATGCTACACAGAAAAGAGAAACAGCTTGTGATCAGGTTACTTTTCTACTTTAAGGAACTCAAGGGGTTTTTTCCCCTTTCAAACACTAGACCGCAGAGAAGTTACATAAACAGGCAATCAAGGCCGGGGTGAGCAGGTGATGACTCCCACACAGAGCAGTCCTAACCCCGAGAATTCACAGGCCATTCCACAGGCTCCGAACTGCTCACTATGACAGACATCGAAATTCCTGACTTTCTGGATTAGCATCCTAATGAAACACTTTCTCTTAAAGGCAGCCAGATGGATTTTAAGTTTATTTTGTCCAGGAGGATGTGGAGTGTGAAATGATGTAATTCCTTTACAGCAACTGAGTTTTTCTGTGATAAATTATGCCTCGAAGAGCACCAGCATCCTTAAAAACTACTCTGGGCCAGCAGCTGTAATAGGCTGAGGAGGACTGAAAAATAAAAGAAAATTTAATATGGCCTTACTCTTTACTCTTAACATTTCACAGATTTGTTTGTCATTTCTTTCAGCACTTTATAAGCAATGAGTGACAGGCAGATTGACAAGAATTTACAACACTGCTGTCATCATTCTATCAGCCCAAAAGAAGTGGCTTGGCCACAGAAAACACTAGTGTTTAATTAACTTTGCCTACAGTTGATCAAGAGAATGCAATCAATTTCCATTTAGTTCTGATCTGCCTAACAAATATGGTGAGACAAGAACACACCATGTCATTTCAAAGCTTAAAACTATCTTAAAGTGACCAAAACCAAAATGCATTTAAGGACAGCATCTTTACTGTGCTAAGAGCTTTAGGCTTGTTTGTAAACTCTGCTATGAAAACTCCATGATGAGTGTTTAGTAAAAAAGGGACAAAGGTAATTTCTTTTTAAAACACCTAGAGGGCTTATAGGTGATGTCAGACTGAGATTACTTTATCCCATTTAAATTAATCAGTGGTAAAGATACTAATGTAATCACTACCCATTTGGTGTGTACACAGAAGAAAGAGGAACCTTTCAAAATTATTGCAAATTACCCTGAGCATCAAAAAGCTACTATTTCACTTGGAAAGTTATAGAAATCATTAAAAAAGCCCTTTATCTGTTAATTGTTACAAAGGGATTAGAAAAAAAACAACGTTGAGAATTGGTTAAGAATATACCACAAGAATTTAATATTGGACAAAAAAAAGGGAGAACCATTAAGACAAGTGAGGACAGTAAATGCTCTCCTCTGTGTAACATAACTGGGAAGAACATATTGAACAGCTTAAGCTGCAGATATCTGGTATTTCCCTTTCTGTTTTCATTTTCAATTCAGTTTCACTCTGTACCAAAGAACTTCCACTTGCACTATAGCAGAAGGCCCAGCTACAAACACAGACTGCTGGAGGTCCCTTTGCAGGCCAGGATAAAAACCCCAAGTTATGGCATTACAAAGAAACTAAACCAAAATAACCAAGGTCCCTAAACAGAATATATGCAATTAAAATGCATTTTGAATCAAAGTTAGAACACACAAACTCAGACAGTCAAACACGTTTCTTTCCTATGGAAAAAGATAAGATTTACTACGGAAAAAGTTAAGACAGACTGCTGACCAAACCCACATATTTTTCTGCTCCCACTATCTCCTTGTCCTGTGCCTCACCCACTACTACTCCAATTTTTTATCGTGGACCTGTGCAACAAAAATAAAAGTAAAAATGTTTCTTCTTGTCTTGCCTCCCTATCAGCACAGATAGTGAAGGAAGGAAGTGGAAAGCCCAGGAATTTCGTTTGACAAAAGACAAATCAACATTTAGTTTTAAGTCAAAGGAACAGAGGGATGCAGCTACTTTCCCAATGAGTGATGTCCTGTTGTTCTGAGCAGAGAAATGGCTGCTTCTCACTCTGTGAATGAGGACAAAAATCTCATTAAGTCAAAGCACTTCAAAACCCAAAATTACAACTACTGCTGATTAAAATCAATGCACATCCCTCAATACACACTATTTTTCAAGTGAAAAAGGTGGCAACTTAAGTCTGTTAAGAAGTGGCCAGTGCTCATTCTGTCTATAAAAATAGCCTACTCTCACAGCCCTGTTTATGTTTTTTTCTTTTTTTAAAAGATTATTATTTATACGTTATAGTAAAACTGTTTATCCCAAAAGGGCCTTAGAGCCCTTTTGTTTATCCAAATAGCTCCCACCTTCTGGGATCTGTGATGTGTATATTTAGATAGTAAATTACAAGTAACCAAATGCATTAACAACAAAAATAAAGGATTTTTTTCACTTTGTTCTGTTATATTGTTTATTATGTAACGAAAGAATACTGTGCAATTACATATTTGGCAAACCACTGCCTACAGAGAGAATGTTTCAGCCAGAAGAGTAAAGAGTACACCAGAACCTCGCAAGAAGATTAAGGGAAAACATGGAATTATTATTAAAAAATGGAGAAGGATGAGGAAACATGAAGAAAGAAGCAGTGAGCTGGCAAAGATTTATGTTTTATCTTCCATAAAACAGAAAAGGACACTTCAGTAGAGCATCCAAAGATTGCAGCCCTCAAAAGGCCATTGCATTCACGTGTGTACAATTAAATGTGCAACACCCTCATAAACCAGACACGGTATATTGTGCAGTGAGGTAAAGACTACTGAGGGGGAAGAGGACATGAGAAGTCTAGAACAAAAAAGTTAACAGAGTATATTCTAATTCGGTTTGCTAGTTTTTCAGATTTCTAATTGTTTTATACCAAGCCAGAGATTTAACTAATTCCCTCCAAATTCAATTATGAGGTCAATTACATTAAATGTATTTAATCATGTTATTTTTATTTTCTTCTATTACTAAGCACTTACTCCTTTTCTTCTATAACTAAAATGGGGTCAAATCTGACCTTGTGAAAAACTATTTGCAGAAAACACTAAGTTTTCAACTTCCTGCCACAATCAGGACTTATTTATTTTCCCTCAGTGCGCTTAGGTGGTAAAGTCATAAAATAAGAAAGAAGATCACTACAGATCTCCTGAAAATGCTTTTGTGTTGGCTGAGGCTCTTTGAAGCTAATTACAAGTTTATGACAATAAATTGTTTCATCCATTTCTTTCCACAAACTCATCTAAAGCAGTTTGTGGACAGCAGGTTGAGTATTACCATGCAGGACCTCCTCTTCAGGAGGGAAAAGAAGCAGAAGACAGAAATCCATTTCAGTTTAGACAGATTCGTAATGTAGATTAAGGATTTTAAAACAAGACAGAAGTTCAAATTTGTCTTTCAAATCAAGCAGTAAAGTCCTGGTTACATTTCAATTCTTTTTTCCTGGCTTTGATTCCCTCATTAGCAAGTCTCTAGCAGATGAAAAATTTTTTTAAGATGCTTTTACATTTAAAAGCAAATCTGTCTATTCAAATCAGCAGTATTCCTTTACACAAACACTATATGAGCAAGTATTTTAGAAATAAACTTAACATGATATTTTAGTAATTAGGATACAACTCTTTCAGAGTAAAGAGTTGAAGAGAAACAGATTCAATCATTCACAGATAGATCCAATAAATGCAAGTTCTGGAACACTTCCCAACCTTTGATCCTTCTTAAAAATGTGGAAAGTAGTTTCTTTCAGCTGCTTTACTGAAATTCTGCATTTACATTTAGATGACCTCTTAAATTGTAAGTTACTGGCTTATTAACGAAAGGTTCCATGTTTCAGAAATCTAAATTAGATAAGGCTTGATCAGAATTAATAAAACCACTTTTTATATTGGGTATTAAAAAAGATTCCTGCCTGCATCCAGAATCTCTAACCCTCGCCCACTCTCAGAGGTTTAAACTTCTGATGTAGTATCTGGGTATATAAGAGAGTGTGTATATGAGATGCTACAGAAGTCTGGAAAAGCATAACTGTAGAGTCATGAAGACCTTTGGCATAGGAAACGATTATTTCTGAATAATTTCCATATGAACTTCACATAGGATAACAAGAATGAAAGCTAGATCATCCCAGCATACCTACAGATTTTCAGAATGCCATATCCATATGTATTTTGTTATTTGCATGTACCACGGTTTCACACACTTCAGGATCAGAATCTGTATCAGGCCTTTATCCTTAGCACTCTCCTACACCAATAGTCTATAAACTAGTCTACAGAGCCCAGTAGGAAGGAGTTTTTCCAAGACACTTTCTGAACAGATATTCCCCTCTTGGCAGCTCCCAAGCATCCAGGACAGCAGGGGTAGATGTTCTGAATCCTAATATTCTTGGTAGGGGATAGAAACACCCAAGCCCAGATAGCACTGCCAAGAGGCAATGAGATTTACAGAACACTGTTTTCTGGTGAAGGCAGGGACTGATCTCTAAATTTTTTTTTCAACACTTTGAAAGGCAGCTGCCTAAGCTCAAATAGAGCAAATGTTGATTTGGCACAAAGGGGCTCCGTCAGTTAACTAATAATTTGACATAATCCAAGTGCTACTTTAGGATTAGACCTTTAAAATTAATTCCCATACATAAAGGCAGACACAAGAGGTTTCTATACAGGTTGTGTAGTTACATATATATAGTAGGTCCTCTTCTACAGATGAAATGTAAGATCACTGGTTAATGAGCCTGAGGAAATGGGGAGGGAAGAAAACCAAAATCCAGGACAGACATTACCTTGATTTGGCCATGCTGAAGCATATTCCTGAAAAATTCCTTATTTTCAGCAGCATTTTTCACATGCACAGAAAACCTTGGAATCTCCAACTCCATATGAATATAAAAATAGGGCAGTCACTGCAGTAAAAAATTATGATGCACGTGACCGAAATACTATCAATTCCACCAGAACTAAGATCCCAAATTGTTTTACTTCTTCACAGGCATCCTCAACATATACTCAAGCTGACATTTATTTAATAAACAAACAAAACATCAAGAAAGAAACTAAATCAAGCTTTTCTAGCATTAATTGCTAGAGGCCACAGATTCACTTCCCCTCCTCACACAAGTGCAGCAGAGCTTGTTTAACAATGGCATAAGCAAGAGCCAGTTTTTCCCTCTTGCAGTGAGCTTCCAAAATAAAGCATTTTTAGAAACTGTCCTCCTGAGAAGGGAATTATTTTTTTATTATTGACAACTTAAAGGTTTTAGTTACTGTCATTTTATGATGCACAGAACACAGCTCCTGTAGGTACTTTGGGTATTCACAAAAACCAGAAATGTAAGTTAGCCTGGTTGGACCTGTTTATAACAGGAGGACAGTGAAATATGGTAATAGACAAACATAAAATTAGTATCTGTGAACAAAGACCTCTTCTGGAGGTCCTAAAGTTCATCTGCCCTACATGAAATCCAGCCCAGAACAAAGAAACTTGTAAAGGAGGCTAAACCCACTGTTCCAAGACAGATCAAAATATTTTGCTTTTGCTACTTTGCCTAAGGGTTACTACAAAGTATCTTTCTTTCTTGACAAGAAGGGGCTGCAAGGGCCAGAAATGACATCTGGTACACATCACTAATGTTTCCCAAATATCTGCCTGTAAATCCATCCAAGTAACATAACCCTGAACTGTAGACCTAACTCAGTTAAATACAAGACTTAGACATGAATTATTTTGGTTAAGCAGAACACTGAGCAGAGCAACAGAAAGGCTTCGACACATCTTGGATCAAAAAAGCAGTGAAAACAAGCAAATTCCTTGCCACATCAACCCATATTGCTCAATACCATGTGAAGAGGAGATGCTGAGGTTTTAAATCATTTAAGTCATGACAATACCTGTGCAACGACTGAGAATAAATCTGGTCAACTTATAAAACCAGACACTGCTGTTAATCTCTCAACACCAGCTGCTGTTGACATGTAAAGGGAAGTTAGTTCTTCCAAAGAGGGCATGCTCACCACTTTATTTCATCTGTCATGTCCACCATGGTCCCCAAAAGACCAAAATGAAATAGAAAAAGCCCTGAAACGCTCAAACCAATGATGAGTATGAAACAACACAACAGCTCTGACTCAGCTCTTCAAATTTGAGTTAGTTACATCTGGTCAGCTCTTTTCTGCAGAAAACTGGCTCGGTGTTCAAGAAGCAGTCAGAAATCAAATGCCATGTATAATTCATAATTAAACATATAGAAAACTATTAACATGCCACTGTATGTATTGACAAGATATCTGTGTTTTGAATGACCACTGCTGTTCAGGTTCCTCATTCTCAAAAACCAAAAAAACCCCTCAAAACAAAATACAAAAGAAGAGATGGAACCCAAGGGGCATCAGAGTTCAGAAACAGGATGATGACAAGAAGTCACATTCTGAAATGGCTCCTACATGTGAAACAACACACTAGGACGTATCAAGATTACATTAAAAATAGAGCAAGTTTGTGAGAAATCTATAAAATTACCAATAATAGAGAAGTTTGTCTATGATCCCTACCTGTATTACTATGAAAGAATCAAGCAAAAATAGGTAGGTGGCAAATTGAAAAAGAGCTGCTCTATTGCTTTATTATTTAATGTCATGGATGCAAAAAACACACACTGACTTATAAAGAAACTGAGGTCTTCCATGAATTTAGCCATCTACAGCCATTAAATACAAAGTCACCAGGTCCAGAAACCTCTGAGTCACAAACTGCTGGAGGCTGAACATATTCAAAAAGAGCATCACTCCATGATTTGCCATGTCTATACTCCATTACGCCTCCTCCACTGATCCTCACCCCGAGGTGAGGTGCCAAATTAAACAGCTCCTTGATCCATCTTGGTAGTGCTATTCTTAGACAGACTTTCTGTCAACACGTCAAGATATTATTTCATATTTGATTTCCATTCTGCCACCAATGGGTTTATGAAAAGAGAGGACAAAAACCATACTTAGATAATACATATTGAAATGACAGTTTTATGTAGAACGTGTACTTAATTCAGCCACTTTTACATACTAAAACAGGAAGTCTGGTATGGAAAGCCTTCAACAAATACTCAAGCTTTCTGCAATTAATTTTGTAGCCACTCTGAGAATACTCACAACGTCTAATCTCCCCTCAAACAAGTATAATGTTGTATGCTTTTTGGTGCTTCTTAAACTACTAGTAGTTCTTTAAGATACTTTTCCAATGAGGCATTACAAAAAAACCATTTAAAGTTCCAAAGTAACAATTACTGCTGCACATCATGAGCTGCTTAGCTCTCACAAGTTCTCAAGGCTCGGCTAAACTTAATTCTTTACTAACAGCTAATGCAAAACAGTAGTTCAGAAACTCTTCCAAAAAGGGGAAGAAGTTATTTCTCTTGTTTCTGAAGGGATCACCCAGAAGATATTTTTAGGATTACTCCTACTCCTTTGGGATTCTGGTGACATCAGCCAGACAGCCTGTATTATCAGTTGCCTGAAAACAGGACCTGATATCTCAAGAATAGCTTATTAAAAAGGAAGAGGTAATTGACTTAATTTTACCCCACAAATACAGAACCTCATTCCTGTGGTAGCTTAGCTGCACATTTTATGACATGTTCAGTAATCATACTTGGCCAGGAATTCCTAATAACTGATGATGAAGAACAATCAAACAAGTCCTTCCCCTGAAAAAGACACATTTATTTTACAACAGTTTTTATTTTTACTTTTTCTGAAATTAAAACAAGTCACCTCAGGATCTGCCTATAACAGCTACAACAGGATAATCAAACATCAGATGAACTCTGCTCTCCAATCTTACAAAGGGCACTTTTTCGTTTGTGCTCACCTCTAGTGATCAGAGTAACATCCCTCCCTTCAGTGTCCCCATCTTCCTGTATTTAGTCACCACAGACACATTCAATGCTGCAGATCATCCTCAGGTTGCTTCTGTTCTACCTTTACTGGGTTTATAAATCTTTACCTGAGAAAGGCACTGTAACATTATGTAGACGTTTGATATAATGGATTTGGCCAGAACAGTTTTTTCTCCCTGAAGGTGAAATGGCAACGTAAACACACGACAAGGATTAGTGGAATTTCTTGAGCAATTTGCAATTGCCCCCCATGTAGCTGCTGCAAGGTCATTATGGGCTTATCCCGCACTAAGAGTGAAAACCTGCCAAGTTTCTGCTGTACTACTAGAAGAGTACTACAAGAAAACGGGACAGGAAGCTCTGTGGAAGGTATAACTTCTGGATCATGCACATATTACACAGCTGGAAGCCCTAAATGAGCAAGTAGAGCAGTGTGAGGACTTCCAGGTTTGTTCTGGACGCAGCGCTGCTGCTTTTCCGAGCTACTGCACCCGTGCTGGGGAGCCCGGCCAGGGAGCCAAGCCAAAAGGGCAGACTGCCACTGGCAGGCCCAGCCCAGCTTCTGCAGAGCGAGCTCCAGTGTGCCAGGATCACACACTGAGCCGCTCTCGGGGTCAGAGAGCACAGACCTACGCTGGGAACCACAGCGTGAGAGCTGCACATAAATGTACTCTCTCTGTTCCCCTCTGGATTGCTCCAGGAATCGGAATGGGATTACTTCGTATTAATAGGGGAAGCAAATCTCTGTCGCTCTCCTCCAAGCAGGACTGTTTCACTTCTAACACAGGCAATGAGTAAGAAAAAATGTAGGCAAGCCCTCATTCCTCACTGAGCATTGCCAGAACTGACGAAAGCAGTGACTCAAAGAGCAGCCACCACAAAATCCAGTCCCAAGGCATCCTGCCCCTCCCGTGGGCAGCACTGACACGGGAGCAGCCACTGGAGCCCGTGGGTTTGGCATCCATTCAAACCCCTACCATGTGACACCCACCGCCAGTGACACAGAACAGTCAGGGGCGTAGTGCCTTGGCACAGAAGTTGTTAAACCAGGCCTTATTAGGAGAGGCCTGCATTCTAAAGTAAACTCCTCAGGTGGAGAGATACCGGGGTGGAGGCACCGAGCGTGAAAGGCAGGAGGGAAGCGAGGCAAGACCCACAGCTTGTCCCACTTCCTCTCCTTTACCTTGAGGAAACGAGAGCAGTTGTTTCTCAGAGGCCTGGAAAAGGTGGTGGATATCGACAGAAACCTCTCATCAGAGCTGGGCAGATCATGTTTATTCCCTACTGAAAACTAACCTGCAGCTAAAGATTTAAACAGCCTTTACTTCTGTGAGCGAAAAATGCCCAAACAACAGGAACACCCAAAAAGGGAGAACTGGAACATTTGTTAAATGATATGCCTCTCACCTCAGTGCCACAGTAATCTGCTGTGTCCATCAGAGAGAGATATAATTACCTTACACAAAAGGCAGTATTTGAACCATGGTGATTTTTGCTAAATCAAAAGAGCAAGAGTTTGGACAATAAGAAATTGAGAGAAACTAGCCCAGAAATAAAACCAGACAAACAGGTTCCACATGAACTTGTAACCTACAATAAACACACATCTGAGTGGAAATTCATCAGCTTTTACTCCAAGGATATTTACCTAATTTTCACTTTGCAGCCACAATCAGCTACACAAAACTACAGTATGATGCACTAACATTAAGGCCTTGGATGCTAGCCATGAAATAACAGCTAGAGCAGGGGCCTGAAACCAAAGAACACTGATAGTAAGATATTACAGTTATCACCACAAAAAACACATGTATTTCACAAGTTTACATGAGGACAAACATTTGAAAAATCTCCTTCGCACATTTCTTCACACTATGTTTTTCCTTATTTTAAACCTGCACAGTTGCAAACCTTCCCTATGAAAAACAGAAGAGCCCCAGAATTTTTACAATCAAGGAGTCATATCATAAAATAACATCTTGCAACCTTTAAATGCTTTTCCTTTCGACCTCTGTGCTTTAAAGTGCACTATGGTAGGACAAAAAGAAGCCACAAGCATGATCCTCTGTTTTTCAGTGCTCTGAAAAGAATAGGGTTGCAATGCTGTGAAGTCTGATATCAAGCAGGTGGTTTTTCTGATTCAGTAGTTTGGTAACTCAGGGGTTTGGCACAGGAGCAAATAACCCTATCACTCACCAGCCACCAAGTCTCAACTACTCTGGGAAACAGTGTTGACACAGTTTTCTCCTGACCATTTCTGGACAAAAGGCAACTCAAAGTAGCCAAACTTCTCATTTTAAATGAACCACACACCAGTAAAAATTAAAGGCCACCCCTAATGGACAACCAGTGCCAAAGGCTTCATAATAAACTGCAAAAATTGACATGTTAAAGATCATCTCCTCCTCCTAAAAAAGAAAACCAAACTAACAAATGCACACAAATGTGCTCGAGTTGTTGGTGCTAATAAATGCACCACCTTTTAGTCCCATTTACCCTCATTAACAATGAACTGGACAAAGAATTACTCAAACTATTGACTGTGTCTGCACCTTTTACCTGAGTAGTGATTTGGAAAAGTCTGAACCTGTTAGCACAGAGATATTCTCCTTAACAAAATTAAAGAAAACAAACTCTTCAATAGCATTCCTGAAAACATCAGTATGGATCATTCTAGGATGAATAATATACTCAAGTCATAAACAAATTATAAATATTTCTGATACTTTGAAAAATGTTTACATAGTTCTGTGAACTTACAAAGTAGTTTTATTGAAAGTAAGGGTAAATAAGATCAGGAATGCAGCAGCTGTGTGTGTGCATGTGTGACCTTGGGAGAAAGTAAGAATCAACATTGATGGAATTGGCAGGGCTGGGTTAATGGCTGGACTCGATCCTAGAGGTGTTTTTTCAATCTCTGTTTCTATGATTAACTAGAAACCTGCAGTTGACAGAAAACTGTAACATGTTTTGTGTTTAAGGTGTGTAAAACCAGGACCTATTAACTAGCCAAAGCATTCATTAATGTCTACCATTGTTATACAACACTATTCTGAATTAGTCACTGAAAAACTTACTATACATAGAAACACCCCTGCTATGTAAGGTTTTTCCTCTGAGATAAAATTATTGCAAACCACATTCCTTTAAATGGAGTCTAGCAACAAAAGTTAAATAAAGGGGGAAAGGGCTCCCAGCAGCGTTCTTATTTACAACTTGGTAAAACAAGTTTAAAAAAGCAAAGCATCCATTTCTGCCCATGTTTAACAGAAGCAAAAAACAGATGAGCTCGACGACAAAAGTTAATGACACTTAATACAAGTATTTAGATGCTTTCAATTAAAACAATACACTAGGTTATAACAAGCAAAATCAACACTTTTCAGATGACAAATGTCATCTGGTAAGGGACTACATTCCAGTGGCCAACTGACTGCTGAGTATATTTTTCTTTCATTCAGAATGAGGAATATAGAAATAGGTGTGTTTTTTTCTGAAACACCTGATTATTAGGAAGCCAGAATATCTCACTGTCCAGCACTTAAAGGCCATCTCTAAATTTAGAGGCCTCACCAGCTCTCTTGCCCAGGTGCACATCCTGACTTGTCTTGGCTACAAGTCCGTAAGAAATTTATTACATTACATACTTCCAGATGCCCTGATTTGCTCTGGAAACTTATTTTACTGATACAGAAACAGAACTTAAAGGGTGCTCCTAACCTAGGGAAGAAACAGGCATCAGAAGTAGAGTGCATCTGTGCTTCGTTGAGAAAAGAAAATCAGAGAAAGTGATCTGTTTGTGGGAATCACCTACTGAAATACCTGAAGATGAGCACATTAACACTGAAATTCCAGTCCTATGAACAAACCTAAAAAAAAGAATGTAAAAAAAAGTACTACCTTCTTTTCAGTGGGGCTTGAAGACTTTGATACTAATGCTGCTTCAACAAGACCCTGCTCAAGTAAGGAGTCATATTTTATGCTTCTTTTTCTGTTTCTCCTCTCCTTGTTTGTTGGTTTTTGTTCATTTTCCTCCGACTGAGACACATCTGCACCATTGTCTCCACAAATGGAAGATTCAAAAAGAGGCTTTCCATTCATGTAGGTTTTAGTGATTTTCAGCTTTATCTCTGGGGAGCCATTCTTGATAGGAGTAGTGTTGGGTGGTGTTCCAACTCCCTTTATTTCCTGGGGTTCAAAGCGCAGCTTCGCATCTTGGGCCCCGGACTCGCCGTTAAACACACGGGAGGTCAGATCTTTCAATTTATCAGCTGGAAGAAATGGAAGAGTCTCGTGGCCATTATATTTCTGCATGACCCCTTCCTGTAGAGTGGCAGAAAGTTGTGCTTTGCCCAAGTAGACAGAACATTCACGATTCACTTCACAATTCTGTGTTTTCCCGTTGGCATTTCCAAGGATCTCTGGTACCTGCTTCATTTTGATGTAGTTAATTTTTTGAGTTAACAGTTGAGAACTTCTTTTGATGCTAAAGTCCATTCAGCCCAGATGTTTCCAGTCTTACGCTGCTACAGTAAGACAAAAAGACAGAGAATATTTTTAATAATACAGAAATGTCAAAAGCTATTAAGTATACAGATAGATGTCACCACCAATAAAACACTCACTGTGCTTTGTTCAAGTTTTACTAAAAAGAGCGTTGCTTACAATCTTGCTCAGCATGATTTTATGATCTTCATCACCAAAATACCTCAAAATCTGTTAATATGCATTACAAAAAAAAAGACCAAGAAAAACAGATTGATGAATCATCAATTTTATTACAACAAAAGCAGAAAGTAAAATAACAGCTTTAATTTTAACAATCTGTTAGCCACCTACAGCGTGAGTCTTGCCCACACTAATTACACAAAGGTACTGCACTGTTTAAAACAAGAGTTAGACCTAAGATAATATCATTAATAACAACATAAACCAGATGAGTTTATTTTTAAGAGGTTGTGCCAGCATAAAACCCCCACAGGCCATGTTCCTGTAGCACCTACACCATGGACAGCAGCATCACAAGCTTTATCTTCCTCACTCTACAAACAGACCTGCAATCTTCCATCAAAATACACTTCCTGAGGAAACACCACAGGCTCAGTCTCCAAATGTATCCCAAAGCGTTCTGGCTATATGAACAAATAAAAAAGAGCATTTTGTGCCAGGAACACCAGTCCTAGCTAATCCTTCAGGGCAGTGGCTATACTGGGCAAAATATAAATGGTCAAAGCAACTGCTGGAGTTTCAGATTGTTCATAACAACAGTATCATCTAATATCATCTAACGCCCACTCTTCCTACAGAAATTTGCAAACATGCAACAAGCTAAAACCCCACTATTAGCCACTCTAGACAGGCTCTCCAAGAATTCTAAAAGCTCACCCTGCCTATTTCAACATTATACCATCGTAGCAAAAAAATGTATTTGTTAGAATGACTCCTTTGTGCTCCTACATGATTTCAATTTTTAAAATTCAAATGCATAGATTCTTCACATTAACAGGTCCCGTATATACATGATATAGAGAAATACACCATCATAAATATTATGAAAGCTTAGCACAATAATCATCGTATCCTTGCTCAAGGTAACCAATTTCACATGTGATTAAGTCCAAGAACTGTCACATCGAATCAAAAATTCATCAAATCTAGTCTCACATGCTTCCAAGAAAGTACAGTAAAAACCATGATGAATAACTATTGAATTGTCAGTTGCTATGGAAGAAATCACTTCTGAATCTCACCACCTTGTTTATTAATGCACACAGAAATAATGCTTACAACTGGCATATTCCTCCAACTTACTTATTTGTTACCTCTACATCAGGAACAGTAATGTACAAATACTCATAACTGAGCATTAGCCTTGCCTGGCAAAGCTTCTAAAGGGTGTCAAGCCTGAATTCAAAGCAACTGGCAAACATGAAACCTTTTCATTTACAAAGCAGATGCAGGGGGAAAAACCCACCTAAAAATCGTAACTCCATTACTCCTCAGAAAATGCTCCCACCTCCCTAGCATGCTGCCCTAAGGTACCTACAAGATAAAAGGGTCTCTCCACACAAGCTATACAGATTCATTTGAGAGATGAAAACCATCCTCCCTCCAGGGCCAAACAGCAGACCGAAAAGCTGGCATTAAACAAGAGCAAGTATTCCTGAACTCCAAGTGAATCCACAAGAGGAAAGGTTCTTATCTTTCTTTAGCCAGACGAAGTCTGAATTACCAGTAAAATCGGCTACAAAATAAGTGGAAACCAACCAACTATATCAACCATTTTGAAGAGGAATCAGAGGTAAAAGAAAACCCAAAACTTCACCAGAAGAGAACAAAGAACTTACTAACCCAAATGAGAACTCATGTCCTTTCACAAGGTCTCCTCTTAGAATATGGACATGAGATAATCTCTCAGCCCAAATAATAATATGACAATGTTCCAAACCGTGATTCAGCAGGTTTAACTGAAATGGTATTTATTTTAAGAAACAACTGATGACGAGTTGTATAAATCTCCAGACAAAAGGCAAACGCACTAGGGAGCGTGTTATGATTACACAGATGAGAGCAATTCCGTAAAATAAACTAAAAAAAATCCCCAAAACAACCAAAACACCAAATTGTTACAAAGCCCGTCCTTCCTTCGCACAGATTCTCATCAGAGCAAAGCAGGGATGCGATTTGGGCTCCCCAATTCTGAATTCCCCCGCCCTGAGCCAGCAGCTCCGTGCGGCTGCAGCGCCCTCCAGTGGGCTCCCTTAGGTGCTTATCAGCTCTGGATTTCTGGGTTGAGATGCCTGCATTTTGTAACTCTTTGTTTTAATCCATAACTTTAACTAGTGTGTTTGGTTTTTCCTGCTTAATGATAAGTCTTACTCTCATCACTTCTTTAGGCTACAAAGCCATCAAGCTTGAGGCACACCATGGCAACTCAAAAAAGCAATAACTCATCTAATTCAACTATGTTACTGGTGTACTCAATCTCAAAACACTGGATGGATTAGAAGTGATAGCTGTAAGAGTTTCAAAACATAAAAATCATCCTAGAGTCACAGAATAACTTCGGCTGGAAGGGACTTTCCCAGATGAACTATTTCAACCCCTTGATTAAGCCAGGCCCAGCAGAGATCAAGCTGCTCAAGGTCTTGTCTGGACAATACAGCAGTAGATAACTAAGTGAAAAGATGTGGCTTAAAGAAATCAAATTATTCTCTTTCTAGCTAATAAACCTAAGGGTACTCACTCCATATCACAAAAAAATGAAGACTAATAAGGCCACGCAGTGAAAGACCCTGAACTTTTAGGAATTACCTTGATTTGCCTAATACATCAGTAGATACACAGCATGCAGATTTTAGAATTTTGGTGAGTGAAGGTTCAGTTAATGATTCTCACTAATGCAGGTCACTAAAACCAGGTGAAAGCACTGGAAAAGGCTCCTCAAATTGTTGGAGCCTAGAGAGACAACAAATTCAGGAGTAAAACTGGTAAAAGGAAATTAATGTACACAGGACAGTAGTAAATGGGAAGATGAAGACAAAGGCAGGAATCTGAGACAGTAAGATAATCAGAACCAGTAGATGTAGATTATAGAACATGGAAAATAGATCATGTTTGTACAAAGATTTAATGGAACCAAGTGAGAAGTGGTTTAAAGTAAGAGGGAGAATAATGGTCAAAGATAACAGATTTGAGTACCTATAAACAAATATAATCCCACTGGGGAGATGAGACATGTGGAGAGCAATTTGCAGGTTAGTCACTACGCCTAGGACAATAAGTGTATGGAAATTTTTGATACACACCTCAATCCTCCATGCAAAAAATAAGCTACATTGTGGGGTCTGGTTAAATGAAGTAAGTTAGCAAATCTACACATGGGAAAGAAGGTCAAAATTGAAGCTAGTTACGTTTTGCACTACCTCTGCTATATAAAAATTCATGGTAACACCATAAGGAAGAAAAAGGACCAGGTTCTTTGTGAGAAGATGACAACAGCTGAAAATAAAGGGCAAGGAGAAAATAATCAGCAACAGATAATTGAGCAGTGTTGCTGTGAGTTTGGAATGAATACAAGGAGATCTAGAAGACAGGACATGAAAGAATTAAGTAAGATCGATCACAGACAAGATCTAGTTGATCCAAATTATAAGAGTAAGGTCTTGAAGCAACCGAGCATACAATTAGATTTGGTAGTTAAATTTAAGTGCACTCATGCTGAACCATCATATCACATAGAAGCAAACCTTATCTTTTTCTAGATGACTCTGTATCTATTGAAAAGGAAACTGGGGGAGGGCAAGGAAAGGAATGGGACAAAAGCACCACATATTAGTAGCAGCTAATGAGCTTAAGCCAGTATCATCCCATATTGAATGTCTGGTGACCCAACAAGTACCATGTGCACTAACAAAGAGGAAAAAAAAAAAAGAAAAACATGATAGCCAAGCAGTCTGCTGAATAAACATGATATTTTGGCTTGTGAACAAATAGCTTTCAGTATGCAAAAGAAGATTTGATTTATCAGAGAAAGGTCTATAGATATTTTAATCAGACAATTACAATTGGACAATCCTTGCAACAGTTTTGTATGCATTTTCGTACTAAAAGAACGGGTTCTAGAAAAAGCAGATTATTTTGCAGACATTTTAAATAATTTATTAATTACTTGAAAGGTCATCATCTGACAGAAGTCATGAGCCAAATACAGTTACTCTTCATGTCAGATCCCTCCTTCCCTGTCCAGGCCACTATCATTTCTGTAATATTTATTACTCATTTCTTCCACATTTGCTGTAATTTCAGAGATGCTTTTCATGTGCGTCAGAAATAATGGAGTAGTCCATTCCTTCCAATTCTGCAAAAGGGAGTGAACAGAATAAGTAACTAACAACAAGCACCTCTATTAAATATCACTTCTGTTTTCTCTAAGGGTTTTCTTACTCAGGTGAATCACCTGGGGCAGGCACAGTGAGGGGGAAAAGAGGGGGAAGATGACACACTTCAGTACAAATTCCTAATAAAAGAACTTTATCTACAAAAGCTATTTTTATTACCTACAAATAAGGCATTCAGCTGGCACTGAAAAAGCTAATAGATGGCTGCTGCCTTTTTCTGTTAAGATCGCTTTCTGATAAGTCGTCTCCATTCTCTCATAAATTTTAAGACAAAAGGTTATTCCAATTTTCAGATCAGAATGAGAAAAAATACTTATTAATAAGGTTACAACACATTCTTGCTAATACATTTGAGAACTTGACTATGCCTAATCACATTATCTTGTATAAAAACACTAAAATATCAAATAGGAGTATAGAAATATTTACTACCATGCAGTACACTGTAACTGTTATTCACTATACTAAAACAACAGAAGATCACTACAGGATCTAAACAGAATTTAGTTTCAGAAGAAAACACATAAATGAAAATTGCATTGCAAGTTTGCCAAAAATTGTTATAAACCAGTTCTATCCAGAAAATTCAAAAGCATTATCTCTTGTGAAGAAAAACCTTTATGTAGTTGACAGAGAATTGAAAATAATTGTATCAAACCTTTCTAAAAATCTACCACTAGTCTTATGAAAGGAAAAAGCAAAAGGAAATGTTAGTCCAAAGGAGCCAATTTTTAAAGTAAAAGCACCTGAAATAAAGACATCATTTGTCTTGCAGTAGATACACAGTGATTTCAACTAATCAATCAGCTGGCAAGACTGACTTACAAAATATTTTTAAATAGGTATATAAAAATTTCCTTACACTTTTAGTACACAATAATGTTATATAGAGATGGAATATACATTTGCTCAAAAAGATCAAGCACACTTTGAAAACTGTGTGAATAAACTTAAGAGTACTCACAGTTGCACTTACTACCCAATATTACTTGCCACCCAATATTTTTTTGGGGGGGGAGAAATAGTATCAATATTTTTTAATTTGTCTTGGTTGCTTTTTTTTCCCCTAATGGATAAAATTTCAGAACTTTAATGTTATAGACTATTTCCATCAACCAAAACAAGTGTTTACTGCCTTCTTACAAAGGCAATAGGCAATACCAACTTGTAGATTTAAGAACTGTACAATGGTGACTAATTTTTTCCCTTTAAATGCCACTTGCTACTGCAGGAAGCAAGCTTACAAAATGGATGGACTTGATATTTTGTTCTTCCTCAGGAAAAGCTGTTGCAACCAACCCTTGTTGCTGAGGACGATTCTGTAAGAGGACTCCTCCCCATGAATTCCTTTTCTTCAAAATTGCAAGAAATACTCTTTTCCCACTGCTGCAGAAATTTAATTTTGTCAGTTCCACTATTGCTGCTGGAGGTGGGTGGAGAAGCAATGAGACAGATTTGAGTAAAACCAAATTCTTCTAAGATGTTGCATTTCTATATGAAGAGAGAATACAGATACTACCATGGTGGGACTACAGATCAAATGGAAAATAATCACTTCTCCTCTGCAGATAAGCAGGAAAGAACACCAGTGCCTAAAATGGTAGTAACTAGTAAATTTACCACCAATATTTAATAAACACTAAAAGGCAGCTCCCTACAGTTGCTTAACAAAAGACTTAAAGTAAAAATGTTTTCAAATGCAAACCTTAAACTTTTCTGTGTCCTGGAGAGCTTCAAATGGTTCAGTTGAAGGGACTGGTCCATCTCTAACAAAACAGGACTCAACAATTCAGTACAGCAGTCTAGGTCTTTGATCACCAGTGAAATGATGTCTTTCTCTCTCAGTTATGCCCCTGGCTTCTATATAGCTTGGAAAGAAAGAACCAAGGACAATCCCAAAGAGCTCTGCAGTTAGGTGCAGAGTTCCTTATTTACACTGCTTTTTCACCCGGTCCAAGCCTACTTTCCTTTCTCACACCTTCTTTAATCCCACTCCTTTTTCTTTTCAGCATCCTACCTCCAACTCCTTGCACCACACCTTCAGGACCTGGATCCTCTGGCTCACACAGCACTCCCTGCAGCAGACAAATGCACTGTAGTCTGTTTCCTGTTCACTGTGGCCAGTGACTGTCCTTATTCCCATATGTAGCCACGACAGCACAGCAACTGCCTGAAGCCTCACCCAGAGAATCAGGAAAATTTCTCATCATGCAAATTCTGAGAAGGGAAGATCAAATCTGGAATGACACCACAAAATGTTATAAGTAATGAATCAAACTGTAGTGCTAACAAAATGTTATCTGCTCCACCACTACAGAAATCAACAACATTGCCCAGATCTGACCAGACAGCAACTAACTTTAATCCAGAGGCTACAATCATTTCATCCAGATCCTGACAACTCTGCTATCTTTGTCTACCACAGCATTAAAACCTGTTCATCCAAGTGGGTGAATTTAAATGCCAGGAGCATACTTGGCACACTGGAATCATTCTAAAAGGTGGTGTTGTGACACTGGTGATATATGAGGCCTTGCTCATAGTATGAAGGCCCAGCTGTCTGTATATAGAGGCAGGCATAATAATCTTTACCACAGAGCAGTGTTTGGCCACATCTTCTGTTGTTTACAGAAACAGCAGAACACTGCACTGATAATGCACCTCCCTAATGCGTACAGGTAACATATACAAACAGATGATCTATTTCACTCAGTACATTCAACTTCACATCCCATAGTATTAAGTAAAGAATTGTAGGGTAAGGTTCAGAGGTAATAATTGCTGACTCCACAGAATTTTACTTACAGATGTGCAGTAATCACCAAAAACTCTTAAGTATCCATATCTGAACACCTTAACTGCCCATAATGTCATCCTGGCCATACTGTGCTAATTCTGGTCTACTTCACGCAGACCAAAACCATTTACATTCAACTACATTAATAATTCTATCAAGGTACTACCTCAAAGCAAAACAGACACACAGAGAACTGGCAGATGTATGCCAGGAACACTCAAACAAGGCCCGAGACTTGGAACATTAGACACTCCTCAAGCAAATCCAAATACTTGCTATGAAGTGGCCTTTCTGGTTCTGACTTCACTTGAAGTAATTTCCCTGCGCTGGGACTCTACCATGCTCTTTCCAAAATGCATTACCACCATTCTCATGGTTCTTAATTCCTTTTTTGTTTCTTTTGCTAACCGACATCAAAAATCCCTCAGAAAGCAATTAGTGTAACTGTTATAGGTAAAAGGTCTGGAATTTGAGGTTTAGGTTTCTGTAGTTGTAGTGTAGCTTACCTATTTAGCTTGCAGACACCGTAACTGTTACAGGTAAAAGGTCTTCAATTTGAGTTTTATGTTTCTGTAGTTATAGTGTAGCTTACCTATTTAGCTTGGAGACAGTGTAGCTGTTAACAGGTAAAAGGCCTGGAATTTGAGTTTTAGGCTGCTGTAGCTATAGTGTAGCTTACTTATTTAGAGTGGAGACAGAAAGATAAAACACTTTTCCTAACAAAGCAACTCCTTCTTATCCACTTTCCAAATCTTCTGTGTTGAGAGGTTTGCAACAAGTATCTCTTGCCATTTTTTACTGTTCTTTCAGAGGAGTACTAGCTTTGTGGATTACTTCACTGTCTTATCAAATTTAGTTCTTTAGACAAATTTTGTTGTACATACTTCTCATGGGAAAATCCAAATAGTTCTGACCATAGAAGTAAGTCATGTTAAACAACTGTAGTTGCTGCCCTTACTTGCAGTTTCTGAAGACTCAGCTATCACTACCATTTTGAGGCATTCACGTGATGAGTAGATATTGTACATGCACTTTCTGCTACACATTTTGAGCCTGCAACTTGTTTTCTGCACTAGTGCTGAATTTCAGTCACATTCCACATTTAAGCCCACCATTTTTTTCCAGTTTGTTCAGGAGTGCTACTATAAACCAGATTCTGATGGTCTGCATTTTGCATCCACAGAAAAATCACAACATTAATTTCATTCTGATTGAAGGCTGTTGGCAACTACTCCATATAGGGAAAAGATCCATATTCATATCTTTCATCCTACACTGCTCTACAAGGTTCATTCTTTGGCTTAAATCCCTCTGGCTTTATTATCAGACTAGAATCTAGGCATTCTTTACTACAGAGATAACTCCCCAATTTAGACAATTTTCTGAGTGCCAGTGCAGTCAGGATCTTTGCTCCAATGGCATCCCACCAAGGCTGGCAAGTTCCACAACTGATTAATCTGATACATGATCTTGGGAACCTCAGCTCCACAGAATAACACATGCCACAGAAGGAACATTTACACTTCAACTTATTAGAATGAATAAATACATACAATGGGTCCCAAACACCATGGCAGGAGGCTGCATTACTGCATGCTCTTCCTAGTGTTTATTTTATTCTTTTATCGGTAGCTTTTCAAAAGATTTCAAACTACGTTTAGATCCCATCTCTAATGAGATCTTCCCTAACCTCAGCCCTCTCTCTTGAAAATATTTTTGTCACATATTACGTCATCTTCTGTTCCCCGGTGTATCTCTTATTTACTAAGGCTGAACTCAGAGACCAGGAGATTCAGTCCTGTCATGTTTTTGACTATGGCAGAGAAAAAATGGAATTCTGATCTTAGCCCTCAAAGCCAAATATGTTTAAAGAGGATTTGCACACCCTGAGATCAGCTCAGCTGGTTAAAGCATGGTGCTAATAATGCCAAAGTTGTGTGTTCTATCTCCATGCAGGCCATTCACTTAAGAGCTGGACTCAATGATCTCTTCCAACTCAGAACATTCTATGATTCTGTATAAAACACAGGGGTATTTATATGTGTTTTAGCACAGATGTGAGATGCTACTATTTTAGCATTTTGTATAAGGCACAGGCCAAAGAGGTTTCACAAAGATAGTTAAATGGCCATCTCTGTCAGCCAACAGAACAAAACATCCTTGTGCTTCTCCAAAGAGACACAGAGAAAACCAACAGTATCCTTCAGAGAGCAGAAAAAAAAATGTTAAAGCTTCTATGAAAGTCGACTTCAATAGCACATCATGCTATTGTTTTCCAGTCATTTGCCACCTATGCATCCTTACCCTAAACATGAACATAAAATAGCTCCAATTTGTGCTGGAGAGCTGAATACCAAAGTTCAAAAGAAAATCAAATTGCTATCTTGATAAAAATAGGACAAGTTAAAAGGATGGGGACAAAACCAGAAACTGAGCCATCACCTGTTGAATAACCTTTGCAATTTAACACATGCTGTAAGTCACTTATATATTTTATTAGTTTCAAAGTACGTCAAATACGAGAATCCAGATTTCCCCATGGTAGTCATTTTGGCCAACATGTGAATACTCAAGTACATATCGGCTAGTCCTTCACTGTTCTATACTTACTAAGTCTAATTTGATTGCTGTGAAATGATCAGAAATATTTCCAAACATCTACTTTCCACATGTGGCTCATCACACCACTGTACTATCAGAACAACTTCCATGCAACGGTATTAATTCTTAACATTAGAAGGATAGTAGAAACTTTGCTTTTGGTTCAACCATGATTCACATGTATTTGTTTACTGCACATAAGAGGCATTTTAAAAAATTTGGTTTATGGTATAATCTACTGTATGCTTTGGACAGAAGCAGCTATTCAAATGTACCAGAGAATCAACAGATTATCTGGTGCTAAAATTTAGAGATACTTGTTAGGAAAGTAATGCATGATGGACTATGCACTAACCTCTCATCACCATACACAACATATTGGTATATATGATCTGTTCACCAGGAGTCTTGTGTATTTTTGTATTCAGCTATTCATCAGAATAGAGTATGCTCTATGTTTTCCTTCTAACACATTTCAAAAATTTCTCTTCCTGCTGATACTAGAAAATATAAACTAATTATTACAGATGTCCTCAAAACTAATAAAAACATTAAAAGTAACATGAAAGTATCATTTTAGTAATTTCTGTCAGTGTAAAATGAAAAGAAAAAGGTAAATACATTTATACAGCTGTCATAGTACCTCCAATGACTGCAGGTCGTAGAGAACACAATTTGAAGGCACAATGAAGGGAGAATTTAGGTAGTTTCTCTCTTTTCCTTCAAAAATGTTCTCTGAACCAATAACTCACAAATATTCATTAATAGTACAAAATAGCTGACTAACCCACTCAACCAGCTGCATGAATCTACAGTCTGCAGGGTGACTACTGGCATGTGAGCCAGGCTCTCCAAACCCATCTCCTTTCTCCCTAAGTCCTTCACAATTATGCACCAAAGAAAATTTGGACTCCCATGCCAAGCTCTGGTAAGAAATTATTTTCTCTCTCCACTTTACCACCAGACTGCTTATTCTGGTGCCATATTCCACCTCTGCCTCACATTTATACCACCGAGTTTCCAGTATATCCTCAGGGAAGATATTTCTCAAAGCTATATCCTGACTGGAAAGTAATGCTCCTGAGAAACATGGGACTTAATGATCCACTTAGATCCACTTGAGATGGGGCTCTGAGCAACCTGGTCTAGTGAAGGATGTCCCTGTTCATGAGAGGGGAGTTGGATCTAGATGGTCTTTAAGGTTCCTTCCAACCCAAACTATTCTGTGATTCAACAATCTCCCTCATTCCTTCATCCAAAGGCAAGATTTGAGAATTATACCAGATCTATCATATCTACTCATCCATAAGGCCATTTCACTTGTCTTTGCAGAAAAGTAATGAAAGAGCTCAAATAGTATAGCCACAAACATAGTATTAAAACGTGCAGTCATCATCAACTACTGCATTATTTTTAGTCCTGCCCAAGCATTTTTGCACTGATGCCTCATTACTGACTTAGGGCATCGTGTTTTTTCAGCAACACCACTTAGTGGATGCTTCTCACTGTGCAGCACAGTGCTCTTGAGGAGAAGTAAAAATTTTTTTCCCAGAAAAGGCCAGGCTCTTTACCTTGCTCTACACAGAAAATATTTGCAATTTTCATGCATTAAACCATCTTCTATGCTTACAACCTAAGAGATGCCTTGTAGTTATGTAAGCAGCAATGACCAGACGTGACTGAAATGCCGTGAGAATTCTGCTTGTATCTTCTCCTCATCCTACACTGCATTCTCGATGCAGGAATCTGACCAGAGCAGGTGAACCTTTATGCACACATGGATGGAGTCCCAGTGCAGTCAATAGGCTTTGATTGACCACAAGGAAATACACACATTTATCAGGCCGGAGAAACAAGACCTCGCTTGGGAAACGTACTGACACCGGTGGAACAAAAAGCAGGCTCAGTGCAAAAGTGAGAGGTGAAAGGGCCACAAACAATAGGACATTGAAAAATAATCCCTTCTTGCCATTCATTTGCTGTTTTATTAGTGCAATGTTTTGGACACAAACATATACACATATATGTATATATATACATATGTATGAGAAGATAAACATATATGTATTTATATTTATTTCACCAGCCAAATATTAGAAAGCCACCCACACAACAATCACTTTTGCTTCCAGTCTAAACCCAAGTGGGGTTGTTTTTGCTGTAATATCCAGTCTGTTGCATGCAGGCAGTAATTTAAATGCAATAGTCTTCCCTGCAAAACCACCACTGGCTTTAGAAAAGGCATGTAGCCCTACTGCTAGTAAGACACAATTTTTTTTTTTTCTTACTAGCCATTTGTTGGATTCATATTGAACTAGAAAGAAATGTATTACATATTTATTTTCCATTTTCTAAACTACTTTAAATCTACACCCTTAAAGTATAACGATCTAGTTTCTTCTGACATTTACAAATAATATTTGACAAATAAGTACGCTTTACTGTAATTGTAATATCTGGATTTTTCCAAGCACGTATGAGGGTGGATAGTCCTATAACCTTTACAAGAACTAGCCATACAGTCTCCAGGAATATTCAGGAGTATTTATTTTCACATACTGAAAAAACCTGTCAGATTTTCTGATGACTGCATGCTAGATGAAAATCCCAGTATGTTTTAATATATGGGCTATAGATGCTTACTGAAGCAACCAAAAATTGCACATACTGTAAGTACTGCGCCTTGAGTAGCCCTGCAAAACAGTGGTTTAATGCAACGACTGCATCCAACAGTCAAATAATACCACACTGTGACACTGAGGAGTTTATTAAGGTTGATATGCTGCATTTCCTGAGCGAAATTCCCACAGCAAATAAGCAAATAATAGCTTCAGCAATAAAATTACAGAGATTCTACTAACATACAAACATTTTGGTAAAGAACCAATTTATCCTTGCAGCTGAAGCCACATGTTCCATGTGTAAGGAATTTTAGTAAGCATATCTATGTCTGCTCCAAGTCTCCAGCAAGGACTCTTTGCAAAATCTATTACAAACTTCATGCTACCCTACAGTGTTTACAGTTACCTTCCTTGGCTGTATGAAAAGGTTAAAAGCCAAACATATCTCCCTTTTTTTTTTTTCCTTAAAGCAGACCTCCTTAGCTTACTCAGTGTGGGCAGCACTAGATCCTAAATTTAACAATCAGTATAAACCAATCTTAAAGCAAATGCCAGTAAGAAACTATTCACGCACACAAAATACATGGGAAATGACTGATACCAGCCTCTTGACTGTTTAATGTCTGCTAGCAAGAAGCCCATTTTCTCTCAAATCTGTTTAAATATGGTGTTTACCGTCCCTCTACTTCTAATAGTGTTTACTCCCCCTTTCAGCCGACATATTTAAAAACAAAAAGCCAGAACCAAAAAGCAAGAATAAATACGTTCAAGAAGTATAGCAAATTCCCTTCTCCACCCCCAGAGTGGTAAAGCCACAGCAGATGAGCTGTAACTATGGCCTTGGGAATACAAGTTCCCCAGGCTCTTTTACCACACAAATATCAATTCAAGTTCCAAGAGCCCTATCCTCTTGTACTTAATGAAGATTCAGCCAGCAAGCCCGCACGCCTTGGCAGGAATGTTTTCTCCCCGTTTTCCTAACAAGGCTCTGCTCCCACACGGGTCCAGGATGGGCTGCAGGAGGGTGTAAGCAGAAGGATCATCACTCCAGTGTTTAGAGGAGGAATAAATCAAACATGGCTTCCCCCTCCATACATTCCCAGAGTTACATCCACTCCTGCAGCCGTGCGCTCCCAGTCCCACCCGGCGGGAAGGGAAAGGAAGGGAAGGGAAGGGACAGGAGCAGCCTCCCCCTCCCCGCCACGGCGGGGCATTTCCAGCCTCCCCACCCCTTAAGGAGGCGGTTTAAAAACCACGGGGACGCTTTTTTTGCCTTTTTTTTTTTCCCCTTCCCATTGGCCGTGTTTCCCCCCCCTCCTCCCCTCCGGTTTTCTCTGCGACTCGCACTGATTGATCCCCCGTCCCCGGGGGAGGGAGCTGGGCCGGGAGGGCACCTCTGCCTTACCCCTTTATGCTGCCCCGACCTCCCGCAGCGCCGGGGGGAGCAGGAGCAGCAGCAGGAGGAGGAGGAGGAGGAGGCGGGCATGGGGGGAAAGGATGAAGCTGCATGCAGCAGCCGGGGCTCCGGCTCGGCATCGCTCCTTCCCGCTCGCCGGGCCGGGCCCAGAGCCTGCTGCAGCCGGGGGGCCGCACGGCGGGCAGGGCCGGAGCAGGGGGCAGCGAACAAAAAGCGGCGCAGCGAGCTGTGTGCTGAGCTGTATGCTGAGCTCTGTGCTGTGTGCTGTGAGCTCTGTGCTGAGCTCTGTGCTGTGAGCTGCGCGCTGCCCGGGCAGGGCCGGCGGGGCCGAGGGGCACCCCGAGCGCAGCGGGAGCCGGCCCGGCCCTGCAGGGGCGCCCCCGGTGTGCCGGGGCCGGGGCAGCAGCATCGCCCCGGGAGGGAGGGACGGAGGGAGGGAGGGAGGGAGGGAAGGCGGAAGGGAGAGAGGGAAGGAGAGAGGGAGAGCCTCGCCGCCGCCGCCGCTCCCGCCTCCCGCCCGGGGCCTGCGGGAACGTGCCCCGGGTGCCTCCCCCGCCGTCCCTCCCTCCCTTCCCGCGGAGAGGGAGGAGGAGGAGGAGGAGGAGAGCCGGGCGCGCCGCCGGCCTACCGACCTGTGCCCTAGCGCATCGTTGCCCCGCGCCCCGGGGAGCCGTGGAGCGGCGGTGTGCGGCGCGGGAGCGGCGGCCGGGCCGGGCCGAGCAGGGTACACGGCGGCTCCCCGAGGAGCAGCAGCAGCAGCAGGTCCCGCAGCCCCGGCAGCTCCGGCAGCAGCCGCTCCTGCCGCCCCAGCCGCGGCTCGGGCTCCGTCGGGCGCTGCGCGGGCCCCGCCCCCGCTCCGGACAGAACCAGCGCGAAAAATCCGCGCCGCTGATTGGCTGGCGCCGCCGCGCGGCCCCCGCAGCGGCCGTTTCAAATCCCCCCGCGCGGAGCCGCCCGCGCCGGCCGGGACACACCGGGATACAGCGGGAATGGGGCCGGGACACACCGGGATACGGCGGGAATGGGGCCGGGACACACCGGGATACAGAGGGATACAGCGGGATACAGCGGGAATGGGGCCGGGACACACCGGGATACAGAGGGAATGGGGCCGGGACACACCGGGATACAGCGGGAATGGGGCCGGGACACCCCGGGACACAGCGGGAATGGGGCCGGGACACACCGGGATACAGCGGGAAACAGCGGGAATGGGGCCGGGACGCACCGGGAAACAGCGGGAATGGGGCCGGGACGCACCGGGAAACAGCGGGAATGGAGCCGGGACACACCGGGAAGGGGAGTGGGGGACACCGGGAGACACCGGGAACGGGGCCGGGACGCACCGGGAATGGGGCCGGGAACGGGGCCAGGAAGCACCGGGAACGGGGCCGGCACTGTCCGAGAGGGAGACAGACACACGGACTGACACACACAGAAGGGCAGGCCACAGGGAGAAGCCCGGCCCGCTCAGGGCAGGCGGGATGGATGGATGGATGGATGGATGGATGGATGGATGGATGGATGGTGCGCTGAGGACTCGCCTTGCAAAGCGCTTGTTTGTGAAATACCTCCGTGCCGCCTGTTGTTACTCGTGTCCCGCTGGGATGCCGGCCCCGGAGGGGTGGGGTTGGGATTGGGATTGGGGCTGGGGAACACTGCCCTCCTCGCCGCCGGCCGCAGCCACCGTGCACGTGCGCTCTCCGAAAAACCCTGATTCAAGCCAAATGTTTTGACTTTGCGTACAACTGCACACAATTTGGGAGGCTGTAGGGTGGTTGTAAGAGCCCGAGTGCGCCTGGCTGCGAATTACCCGGGGCTGCCTCTTCTGGAAGTATGGCCTGCATTACTTTATTGTTTAATTTTTTTTAAAGCTTGCATCAAAATAAGTACATGTGCTTGCAATTTGCCAATGGAAAGCACAGCGGGTTTTTTTAAACTTATTTATTTTTTCAGGTCAAATCGTTAAATAGCTGTCATGTTGCGATAGGAACAAATATTCTCATGAACTGTTGCACCACATAATGTAAAGCAGGTAATGGCCAACTTTTTCAGACTTTCGATGGCTTAATAAAGGATTTATGGAGCCACTGAGAACCTCTGTTTCCTGTACAGGGCAGAGAACAGAGCTCCCCGGTGCTATGGATACTGTATTAACCTGGTAGCTAAGGGCCTATAGCAACTCCTGTGAAGGTAAACAGATGATAATTGAAGGGGGGAACACACCGGCATCATACCTCATGGATAATGGTGAAATTAGGCCATCTGTTACAGAAAGGCTCACATTATTTATTTTTTCTCCACATAGTTCTTAATTTCCTTTCATATGTTAAGGGTTTGTTGATGTGTATTTGATGGTGGGTGCACTTTTCTTAGTTAACCAGTTGAACAGTGTGAATTTAGTGCTAATTACTTAGTAATGGTAATCTTAATCATTGGCTGATTAAAACTTTAATCTCAAAGTGGCTGAAGGAAATCAGTCTGTAGTGATAAGGTACCTTAACTTGTTTTAGAGCCTTCCTGTAAAAAAACAAAACACTATCTTTAAGATGTTAGACAAAGTTTAACAATGTCCAAATGTCAGTGTTTACACCATTAAAGGGAAAGATAAAGTGCTGTTCCATTTTACAATAGCTAATTTGGACTAAGATTCAGGACAATTTTATCCATCTTCCTTACAAAAGTTCAGTTAAATGCATTTACAGCAAAACTATAGATGCTTTCTAATTAAAAACAGAGACACCAGTATCAATACAAATAAATAGAAGCACAAATACGTGAGGCCTGTTGTTTATGTAAGGGACTATACAGGCGTGGTTTTCTTCCATAGTTGAACCATAATACTAATATATTGAAAGTACAAAACATGACATGTTTGCTGCTCCCTCCCAAAAACCCCCCAAACTTGCATAAGAAGTGAGGCCAGTTATCAATAATTGGCATCATATAAATGCTTTATCTGTGTTCTTTTGGGAATAAATTCTATGTTTGGGTCCAATTATCTAAATTCATCTTTATGTGTGATTTATAAAAGAGAAGGAAATTTTTATTTTGGACTTATTGCTAATGCATAATATCCTCCAGATAGTGCACTTCCTATGTTTGCCTTCTGTGTCAGTCCTTTATGGTATAAGTGGAAGGATTTTGTTATCATGGTCAAGGTGACAACAAATCTTCCTCAGCCCTTACAACTCCTGCAGATCACTGGCCTTGTCTATGCGACTGAGATTTGTAACCATGTAATTACCTCCCGATAGACCCACCATGCAAATTTCCAGGAAAGTGTATGCTGGGAGTTAACACCTTTAACTGGAATGCTGCCAGTTTATATTGTAGATAGACACTGATGCAAAACTCTCCAATGCCTTGACCCTTTTAAATAGAAACTATGCTTGCAGGATTTCTAATTTCCAAAACAATTGGTTGTTTTCTTGAGCTCTTATTGTGATAATAAAAAAAAAAAAAATTCATTTTTTCCACTGCAGTACACAAAGAGGCTTTGGTCCTTTGCAAGTGGGTATAGTTACATTACACTTCTGAAAACTGAATTCAAAAAAATTTTACCTTCTGATGGTATAAATGTACACGCAGTGCAGAATGAGCTTGTGCTGACAAATCACAGGCACAATGCATTACACTTGAGCAATGGCTTTGAAAGAGTTGAAAGAAAGGTTCTCCAACTAGTTTCTAGTAGTTGCGATTTCCCAGGCTGAACCTCTTGGAGATTCTTTTCTCTTTCATTGTATTTTCTTGTGATTTTTGAATTAGCCTATATTTTTAACAGTTTTGGTTTCAATGACCTATCTAAGAAATATCAAAGATGTATAACTAGATGAAAATATTCATTTATTAATGACTCCTGTTTCATTTTATATCTAAAATTTTATTGCTCCTTACTTTCAACTGATATGGATATATTGCATTAAACTGTACCACAATCAATATCTCTCTGTTCAACTCAAAGGATTTAAAATAAATGTAGTGGTTGCATATTGTCATAGAAATATTTAAATATTTTGGAGATTATCAATTAGTTACAAGGCCAAAAGATAATTTGCAATTTAAACACTTTTTCAAGATCACTTATTCAGCAATAACTGTAGTCAGTGTCCCTGGCTTCAGGCATATCTTAGGATATGCTGAAATTCAGAAGCTGAAGGATGATTTTTGTTGTCACCACAAGGACAGTCACTGCTGGATAAGCCAAGGCCCTACACTGCAGTTGTTGTAGTTCCACTGTGTTAGGCAGAGCTCACAGTCAAGTTGTGTGTGTGTGTGTGTGTGTGTGTGTGTGTGTGTGTGTGAAACTACTCCATGCAACAGTGCAGAGCTCCCTCTGAGAGTTTGGTCAGCCCTCTTAACAAGGGGCTGGGGCACATTTTGGGGTACTTGTTGCCATTAGAAGCAATGGGGATGAGCAGTCCCTGTGAAAAAGCTTTACCTTTATCCTGGCAAAGGCCAATAGCAATGACAGTGCAGTTCATGAACACATTTAATCTCATTGAAGATCTTTGTGGCAGGAGCTTTGTGTTTACATTTTTCTCCTGTATGGATGCTAAGGATTAATTGCTTTCTGAACTCCTTTCTCATATTCCTTTTCATTTTTGTTTCAGGATTTTATGTAATAATCTGTTTAGTAAATGTTTTCCTCAATGCAGATTGTCTTGGTGGCAATGTTAAGATAACTCAGAGTTAAAATGAAGTTATATGAGTGCAGTCCATGTGTTAATCAGATATTCCCAAATCAGTACAGCAGCACAGCATGTCCACAGTGTTTATTGTACTACAGGTGTTTAATGAGATAAGGACTGTACTAGGCCATATAGAATCTACCAGTGTAGGTTCTTTTGGTTTCACAGACTTTTCCACGCAAGAGGGGTGGACACTGAAGACATTGTAGTTCTACTTCAAACCATGAATACACTGGAAAGTTACTGCTGCCCCTTGTCCTGTTTTGGTGTAGCACTGCTGCAGAGGATTGCTCAGCATTGTCCTTATTATCATTACTGTCTCTTTCATGCTGTCAGCCCATCACCTGAGTGCTAGCTTTGGCCAGCAGTCTATGTTTTTCCTTTAGATTAATAGAGAATAATCATTGTTTTCACCTTGTCTGAATCTCTCCTTATCTATGTTAGGTATAGCTAGGACAGAGCCACTGATCCTTCAGCATGTCAGTCCCTGCATCCTCATAGGTGTTAAGAAAAATCTTTATCAGCATGTATGGATTTATGTCCTTGACCATGCAGCATATTGCATGCTGTTTAATATGGAGACAGCAAGCTGCTGGTGTAAAATTAAGGAAGAATTAAGCATAAAACATAAATCAGTGTTTCAAAATATTTTATATTAAACGTAGCATGTTCATCCTCAAATTATAGTAGTAAACATGTTCTTGAGAACTTACACATATATCTGCTAATTAATTTAAATGAAAATTCATTGGAAATGGTTATTCAAAAAATTTGGCATTGTGCATTAGAATCACTTCTAAATTAACTTGAAAACGAGAAGGTACAGGCTTTTCAGACTTTTTCTATGCTTTGTGTAATCATATAGAAATGGAGTAATGGTATTTTTTGATTCTTTGGGGGAAAGAAAATAATCTACTTAGAGAATTTCAAACAGAATTAGTCTCTGTCCAAATGAGAGGCCTCTTAAGGGCAACTATAGCTTAAATACTGATCAGAGTAAGATATGGTAACCTGATGAAAATACACAGTTAAATGTGAATTTTCTTCATACTACGAGTCATACACCAGTCTGTTTACTTAATATGTTTTCAGACAGGAAAAGAATGGAGTAAATGTCCCTGTTCTCGCAAATACCTATTTGTGTTTGCATCATTTGTACTGAGCAGAAGTGTAATTGAGGAAGCAAGAGGAAGAGGAAAGTTGAAGACACGAGGGAGTGGGATACATCTTCAGGGCAAAGCAGAGGCCAGGAGAAAGGAAAACTGAGGAGCACGTCCCTGCTGTTTTCCAGTGTTGGGATGATAAAAACCAGCTGTATATCAGTTCTAAGCAGCAAATGTGCTTCAGCCTGCTATAAGTAACTTCAGTGCACTAATAAATTTACCCATAGAGTTATATGTCTCTAATTATCTTCAACATCACTATGACTTAATTTAAACATTGCTGACATTCAGAGTAAAATAAATCTAATCTGCGTAGAAACACACAGCTTGAGGATTCAAAACACATCAACTCTTCTATCTCTTGATAGTATAGTACGTTAATGTGTTTATAAGCATAAATTTAATCTCATTTAGAAGTATAAATACCAAAATACATTCATAATCAGAATTAATGTTTAGCACTACAGAGCTAAAATATAGAGGTTTTTTTCAATATGCTTGCTATGTATTTCTAGATCTTAGCTTGTTAGGGCTAAAGCTTAACTCTGTAACTCTTGCTTTTGAGGAGCCATAATGTAGGTTTGAATGTTAAATTCTTCTGCATTTCAAATTGCTGACTTATGTTTAATCTTCCTGTAATTATTGGTCAGCGATAATCACAGTGTGGTAAGTTATATGGCAATGGAAGTCTTGAAGAGTATTTTTTCTTCATTTTGGCAGAGAAGTGACTATTGATATTTCCACTCTATGCCAGGGCCAAAGAATAAAGTTTGTAAAGGGTTGAATAGGCCAGATAGATAATGCTACTACTGTTTTCAGCAGATGCTAATGCAGTGTTTTATTTTGCACATATATTAATCTTTGCTGCCTCAGTACAGAATGGTGAGGGTAACTATGTCTGTCCTAAAGGTTAATTTCATTCTTTTTTAAGGCATGCCATTATTCTGTTAACAGTAATTGCTCTTTTTTGAATGATTAATTTGATCATATGAACTGTTTCTAATTATATTGGTGGCTGGCAATTTCCTGTACTGAGAAATTGTAGCTGTGATCATATCCCATTTACTCAGTATATATGCCTTGAGAAAAATGCTCACTGACAGGCATCTTCAGAAACATCCACTAATTTTGAGAACTGTTTGGAGACTTTATGTAAGATGCCTAGCACTTGTTTTACATTGGTGTTGAGTACGTGCAAATGTACTTGACAAATGAGGGCTGAAACAACTGGATTTGAGGCATAGGATGAGCAGGCTTGCAAATGCAGGCCTAACTGCTAAATTATCACCTGCGCTGTTTCTGCTGTGAAAACTGAAAGGAGTAGGATGTGTTTCTTGCACATTTTACAGTGTTCTTACACTCTTCTGGAGCTCGGCATGCCCACTCCTGTAAGCTCTATTTGCTCGCTTCAGTTGTTGTTAATGAGGCAAAGCGTGCGCTCTGCCAGGCAGTGCAGGGCTGTGTAAGACACTCCTGCCTGCTGAACCAGCCTTGGCACAGAGCAAAAGGCTGCTGGGCTGCCTGCAGGACTCACACTGTCAGCAGCCCAACCTACACACAGGATTGATCCCACTGTGGCAGTTCTGGCCCCAGCGCCAAATCTACGTCCAGTTTACGTATAGCAGAAAACATGAGGCTGTCTCAGCTGCATTTACAGCAGCTGAACTAAACTGTGATTCAAATGAAGAATGCAGTCAGCAGAGAAGAGCTGCTGGGCTTGGCCAGCATGTAGGACACAGCCTACATGAAGGTTCACCCACCTTGCATTGTCTGATGCTGAAGCTGGGCACGGTTGTAGTACCACTGTGCTAATAATAGCATCATTCCCATGGGCACAAGCCACCCTGTGTTGAACACTACTTTTGCAATTGCTACAGCAACTGGGCATGTGGTATTTGCTGAAGGGCTGATGTTATGTGCATCTTCTGGGTCTGAACTGGTTCTTTGAAGCAGGAATAAACTGTTTGTGTTGGTCCAAAGGAGAGGATAGGCATTTAAATGGCACTCAGAATTCAGGAGTCTAACTGTGATTCAAAGCCCCAGTTTTGGTCTCGTCCCCAAAGTACTTTACAGAGACCAGAAGAGGTACTTTTGCCTCTTGCTAAAAGTACACCACTGATAGCATGCAGCTCACCAGGAGGTGCAATACCAGGATGCCCAAACTGAGCGTTCTCTCTGGTGATCCAACATAGAGGCCTTCAAAGTGCAACTGAGAGCTTGCCACAGCATTTCATCTTAAATGCACATTTTACGTGTGTTCCTTACTTCATCTTACACTTGTAAAACTGTTACATTTGACTTATGTTTGGAGTCATTCTGGTAAATAGATGCATTTATCAATACATGAGGTGTCTCTTTGCATTCCCAGTCCTGTATGTTCTAATACAGCTGTATTCCCAGTGCCTGAGGGGAGTCTGGTCTAGCCGTCTGTAGACCCTCAGGAAGGAATCAAGCCTTTTTATGTGCTTCCTGATTTGCCTGTAACCTGCCCCTGAGGATTTTTACAAGCAGGCAGCCTGCAGGCCTGGTATGGGTATGTCCTTCACAATACATCCAAGAACTCTGTTGGACTTTCACTGACTCAGTAAAATGGGATCTGTGATCCCTGCCCACTACACATACCCTGCCTCTCCAGCCCCATGCTGCCCTTCCTGATTGCTGTTGCCACCTCTGGGGCTGGGACATACATCTGTTCATGAATCAGCTCAGGCATGCTGTAGTTCTCAGCCTGGTGTGAAAGGTAAACCAGCTCCCTTCACAAATGAATCATAAGTCCCTGCCTCAGTGTTTTGGGCCAGAGAGCTTCTGCTGCCCAGCTATAATCCACCGTCTGCCTTCATCTGCCTGGGGCCATCCTAAAAGTGTAATAAATTATGAGGCATACTCTCAGAATTTACCACTTTGCTGACTGTACAAGCAGGAAACAGAAACCTGAAGGATGCTTTGGAGATGCTTTTCACAATGCAATATAAACACAGTGACTGGGCTTCTTCAGGAGTCTATAGATATGCCCACACTGGGTTAGTTGCTGGGCCTAACTGATTCAGGAAAGAACATAAAGAAGTCATTGATTCAGTGGGAAACATTTACCCAAGAGTCATGTTTGAACAGCTCAGATCTCAGAACAGAGTTCCATTTTGATAATGGTCAATATTCACTTAAAAATTCACTGTGGCTTCTGAGAATTAATTTCTAGGCTGGTTTAAATAACCAGTTACCATATTGTTTCTTTTCATGGCATTGTAGGCATATTAGTTGTATGTTAAGCCTTGAATAATTTTAAAGATTTCATTTATGACCCAACTATTTTTGCCTGTTAAAAAATCTCAGTGGCAGAGACTTAAAAGCCTTACATGTTTGTATAGCATCACATGGGGGCCCTCAGCATGCAGGTGTCCTGTAAGCAATATTGAAATATAAATGTTAAATAATTATATCTTCTGAAAGAAAGAGCCATGGTTTTTACAAACCTTTTGCACATTCATGAGTATGTGCCAGGTAGACAAGCACTCTGGAGTTTGAAAGATGAATGACTCTTGAAATACAAGCATCCCATCTCAGTATGATTCCTGGGGAGAAAATCTTCTCTTGTCCAAGCATTTTGGATTTATGTAGGCCCTGTGGAGTTCACTGGTGGGTTTATTTGGCAGGTGGGCCTTATTAACCTGCCAGCAAGGGACTGTTTGACCTGCTTAGGTCTGTAAAGCTTGTAAATAAAGATTCTGTCAGGGAAAAGAGATTCTCTTGTGCTTTGACCATTTATATCTCTTCTAACTGTGGCTGTTAAAGCTTATAAGGAAACAGAAGGTCTGGGATGTGAGACAGAAAGCCCTGAGGGAGTCTTATGTGTTGTATTTGGATTGCTGTGTTAATATCCTAAAATAAACATGGCATGCCAGAAATGGGGAATACTTTTATTGTGATTATTATTAACTCAAAGACATAAATTATTGGTTATTGAATGGAGTATAGCTGAGCTTGGCTGCACAGGACAATAAAATAACCTCTTAATTTAACACTAGCAGCTATTGGCAATCAATGGGAGCCAGACATTTCATCAGCTTCATTTCCCTTTTTTTCTTTATCTTTTTTTCCCCTAAGTTTAATAATTACTAGTATTAACATTTTTTACAGCTCAGGTTAATAATGAATACAGTAAGTTTATAAAAAATTTTCATCATAATTAAACTATGATAGACTCATCATCAATGGAATTACTTTAATTGGGCAGAAATATATTGAAAGGTATGTTGTATTTCAGACTGAAAAAACATCTCTTCAAGAAGTCTTTTAATCTGTCTAGTGGAGGTCTGACAAGAAGGTCCTTTCTAACTCTGTAACATGTAATTTTTAACAGGTGTGTCTGAATCAGTGAAAGGACTTTATATTATTTTATTTATACTACTTATTATGTAAGAAATTTTTTTTCTTACTCAGAAACCATCAGTTCGGACTAGTTGAACAATCTTTTTGAGAAAGGTTTCCTTCTGCTTCAGCTGACCTACACAGACACCCAAGTGCTACTGCAGATCAGATGATTGGTCCAGCATCTGCAGAGTTGAGATTTTGAGTCTGTATTCTTTTATCATTCATTTGAAAGTCAGTTTTGCAATATTTCTGCCTTCTGTCCTGAACAAACTCAATACATGTTTCTTGACCTTAGTTGGGTTAGACTGTTCTGCTACTTATGCATTCGGGGGATATTTTAAAATATTAAACAGTTTATAGAGAATCTGTTGAATTTACAATTACAAACATACCGTCTGCAATAGTATTTCACCCAAGCTGCTGCTGTGGGCCAGGAGGACTTGCTATTGGCAAAGGACTAGTAGGGTATTACTGCCAAGGCACACCGAGTGGAGAAGGGCTTCCAAATTCTTCTAGGCACCAAAACTTTACAAGTGGAAGCCACTCAGATGCCAAGACAGGCAGTGCCCTTTCTTCTTTTGTTCCACCTCCTGTCCAATGGGCACCTGTTTTACGAGCTGGATCCCCTGGCTCCCAGCCCTGCTATGATGTGGGACTGGCAAACTGCTGTGCACCTGTTCCAAGGGGATTAGCCACCAGTAACAGCCCATACCCAGAATTTCCTCCACAGATGGCAGTATCCTTCAACAAGTGAGTCAGAACCATTTGACTTAGAGCTTTTTATAGTTGTTGAGGGTAATGATAATCATCCTAACAAAGTCTAGCTCTTAATCTCTCATACTGAATAGTTTGCCATTGGTCAAGGACGATACCAAGCTCCACTTCACTCCCATCCCTACCAGCTTTACCTGCACTGGCAAAACACTGCTAAGCTTTTATGATGATCTGCCATTACACTGGCAAGTGAGAGCTGCCTGGTGGATGAGATGCCAGGCTGAGGCCAGAATTGACTCTAATTAATTCACCATTGGGAAATCTAAGACAATATTACTTCCTCTTCTGTTTTGATTTTCCTAATGATAAATACATTCATTTGAGAATTCAATAAACAGCTCATGCTGAAAATCAAGTATGCCAGCATTGGTTTGCAGAACTGGGCTTTATGTTAAGTTTTCTAGTCCGAAGAATCAAATATTGTCTGTATTGTATTCATACATGCTGATATGCACCATCTACCATTATGGTGCAATTGATACAGAAATATTATTTACTGGTGGTTTTTTCTCTTTTGTCTACTGCTTACAAGCCTCTGCCATTCTAGGAGAACACAGGTTTTGATATAAATATTTTATTTCATTACTCTTGAAAACTGTGTCCATATAGTAAAATGTCCTAAATATGATTCCACCTAAGTCCCTCTTTTTTTTTCTTTTTATCTTCTTCTCTTCTTCATTTCCTCCTTTTTCCTCTTTTTTCCTCCCTTTCTACAAATACATAAAAAGAATCAGGCACTTCCTGCTATCCCTAAGCACAAATTTAGTTCCTGGTATACCTACTCTAACGTATTCAGGAAGGAAGGAATAATCTTTCTGAGGCTGTTGTGCTTTTACAGTGGCTGCAGTAGCTGCAGCTCTGACTGTAGCTCCATACTAGAGGAATTGTGTAATGTTTGATCTTTGGGAGTAATAAGGAACAGGCCCATTCATAGGTGAGAATAATACGCATTGTGCAATACAGTGAAGTAGACAAATGTTCCTGCATAGAGGAGACTACCATCTGCTAGAATTAAATAATTCATACCAGCCACAAAATTCACTGAATAACAGATTTATTTTTTTTTTCTAAAATAACCCCCTCAGTTTTTTGACTAGGATAAAGTAAGACTGATTAGGTACCACTTGTAAAAGGTGGATTTTGTGAAAGAAGAGGATGTTAAGTGCTCTAGAGAAGAAGGATTTGCAGGAGAAGCATGATAAGATAAAGATTTGTCCAAAATAAGACTGGGAAATGGCTAAGTGGGAACTGTGAGCTGAGTGTGTGGGAGGGAAGGAGACAAGCATTCATTTCACCCAGCACTGAGAACAGAGAAAAGACACGGGTGGAGGGCACATTTCTGTTTGTTAGTCTGCTTAAAATTAAATGACCTGTTGATTTCAGTCCTGTAAGGTATTAAAACTGTGTTCATTAGGCTTTTAATGCATGTTTATCAGTGAGTTTGTTGTGAATAGTTTTTTTATCTGTTCTTTCTTTTAACTACTCTCTTTACCTATGAAAAAACCCAAGAAGTGACAACCAGACTGATTCACCTTTCAATTCAATAAGATTCTACTTGATTGAGATCTGGCTGCTTTGCTTTAAAGACACCAGCTGTTAATTGTAAGCAGCACACTGTAGGGCTGCTGTAGCTTTCACCTGCGAGCAGTCAGGTCCAGTGTGCCCTCACACCCCCATAAACCTTCTCCTGGCTCCCATGGCAGCAGATGTTGGGACAGAGTAGCACAAGGTAGGTTATGCTGCTGGTGCGGGAGGAAAACAGAGCTGCCTGGTAAAGCAGCCCTTTGTGGAGCATATCAAGCTCTGGCCCTGTTTTGCCATAAATTAGGCGGTTTAATAAACATTTCCTGCAGCCTTTAGTAAACAGACTGTTTCATGCTTGAACTTATTAACATGCTCTTATCTTTGCTATAAAATGTATATAATCAAGAGAGATTTCTGAGTGACAGAGTGATTTGTGAAAACATCCGCATAATGTTTTTCCACTTGCTTTCAGCCCTGTTCTTGGATTTGCTGGCTGAGACAATGTTTGGAGTAAAGTCACATGATCAATCTGCATTTTCTTGCAGTCTCCCTGAGCTGTTGCACCACTCCTTTTCATGCCAGGTATTCTGTTGATCTATAGATCCAAGCTCCTTCTTTTAAGGGTAATAAATCAAAATTATACAGTGTTTAGGACTTCAGTCAGAGAGATTATGTCAGAATTAGAACATTCCTGAGTGAAGGTCATATAAATCAATCCTTCAGTTATTCCATTTTCAGTTTCATTGTAATGAACAGTAGCCTGCTTGCAGTGAGAAAGCTTATGGTGCTAGAATACTGATAAGATGATACTGCATTCAAAGTACATTTTCCACTATTGGATGAAATCTGCAATGCGATATATGACATATATGCAATGGTGTGTGCTGAAAAGCCTTGAAATTGTCAAATGGTAAAATCTTAGGGATGGTGTTAGTTTGCAAAATCATTGAATCCTCTTTATCGCAGAGAGAATTTTTAATGAACAAAGTAGTAACAAAGGGTTTGTAGTAGAAATGTAAAAGAAAAACATACCACTCTGTCAAGCTATCATATTAACGAGCTTAATGATATATCATTGTGCATGCTTAACATGGGGGTGTGATTTTTACCTGAGTAGGAATGCCTAACAATTAACTTCATTTTTCCTACTTAAAATACTTGACAAGTGGTGTAGCTAAGAAGCCATTTTAATTGCTTTTAAAATTGGAACACTGAGAAGTAAGGAACTTGGCATTTGGATCAGACCGATGGGATTTGTTGTTTGCTGCCAATTGCTCAGGTTGTTGTCTAAATATTCATATATACACCCTATATGTACTTCCTAATGTATATATTGAACCCATGCTCACAGTGCTCACAGGACACTATAAAGCAAATAGTACTCTTTGAACACACTCCCATTCACTTTACCCTGGGGAAATTGCTAAAGCATGCATATCTCTATTTATTTACTATACACAGCCCTCCACTGACATGCCAATATTCCAGGGCCTGTACGTTCCAGTCTGTTTGCTCGCTTCCCTTTCACTAGTTCTGTGCTTCCCACCAGCATCCCCCTGGGTTAGACATATTTGGTTACCACTCAGTCCTGATTTGCATGTGGCTTCCTCCAGTTCCTGTGCACCCTTGCCCTGCATAGAAGCGCAGCTGGAGGCTGCAGGGAGAAGGAGGAGGAGCTCTCCAGGGTTCTGCTCAACCTGAGGTGCAAGGATCTAGGGAGAAATTCCTCAAATCTGCCCTTCAATCCAGCCAGCTTGAATCACCTTGCAGAAACGAGGACATGTCCAATGGCTGTAGAGGCCAAGTAATGCATCAAACGGATAAAGGCGCTCCATTTCAAGGTTAAAAATGGGAACAGGAATTCTGGCAACTCCCTATCTACCTGCCTGCATCATGATGTTCTGAGTAGTGTCTTGAGTGTGGAGCTTGCAGTCCTCCTCGTGGTATTTCTGAAAGGATGGTAGACCAGTGGAGGTGGAAACAATGGTTGTGTAGCAGGAGGAGGCAGGTAATTTCAGGAGCAACAATGAAGTTGTGAGCTCACCAGAACTGGGCCTGCAGCTGATGGACTCAGTTTCTGAGAGTCCATTCAGGAGCAATCTTACTGGGCTGGGAATTGCAGGTAGACCTGAAGCAATGTGAAACATAGGTTTTAAACAAGAATTTTAACAGGAATTTTTAAGGAGGTGACTTCAACATTATCTTTCTGGTTTTACTGAAAATCTAACAGCATCACCTTTTTATCAGCAGCTTCAGTGGGGACATTTCAAAGAGGCGGTGCTACCTGATAGATTGAGTCTGACTCAAGCTATGCAGTCAAAGAAAACATTTGCAGAGTTTTCACACCAAGCCTGCTGTTTCTGAGTGTAAGAACCTAGGGATGACAAACTTAAGACAAAGCACAAGGACCACAAAGGCCAGTGATGATAACCATGTGAAAAACAGAGGAGTCAGAAGGAATAGGGGAGAGATAAAGGGGCACAATAAGAAGTGCACTGGGATATTGTACAGCTCTTCTGGAAACAATCACAGATGTTAAGCAGCTCATTAGGGAGGAACAAATTCCTCCATAATACCAGACCTGGCCAACTACAGTATGAATGCAAGCGTGGGTACATGAGCGTGGGTTTTGTGTGCCTCTGCAGTGCGGAGGCTTGAAGGCAGGTTTGCCACCAGCACACATGCACATGGGCTGGGACACAGTAATGTACAAGTAACCTTGGTGACAGAGGCAGGACTGAAACAGCAGATTCATAGCTCTCAGCTCTGTGCTCAGACCGCTAGACTACCTTCTGTGTGTGTTTATCAGCAGCGATGAAATACAGCATCGCAGCTGCAGGCAGTGCAGGCAAATGGCAGTGCTCTGTGCTCACCCTATTTCTCATACTCTTCCCCTAAGCACTCATTTCTGACTATGAGCAGGGACTGGATAAAGGGACTCATAGGCCTTTGGTTTAGCCCAGCGCAGTCCTTCTAGTTTCCATAATGCCAAATGAAGCCTTCATCCAACCTAAATAAAGAATAGGATGTGGCACTTTGTTTTCAGCCTCTTAATAAATTCTATAACAAATGTACTGAATTTGGATGCAAAAGAACATTTTCTTACTGTCAGCTGTACAAGCTGGTCTTGAAGGCTGGTAGTCACTGAATTCTTTTTGTCCTGTACAACAATGCAAGGAAAGCTCTGGAGACAAAATCTGTAAATTTCTTCTGCAGTACCTTTTCCCTGCCTCCACATCCTGCCTCAGCGCCGTCTGCAATTCTTACCTTCAGCAGGTTTATGAAATGTCTCAGCTGAATAAAAATATGTTGTAACTGATATAGGAGCAGGATTGGAATTCATTTCATCTTTATTGCAGTGAGATGAAATTAGTTATATTGACATCTCAGTTATAAAGGGAGCAAAAACTACAGTATTTTTTTACCCATGTAAGTCAAATAACCATTGATAATCCTAATATGCTGTATACTGAAATTATTTTTGTATGAGGCTTTTTCTCAAAATAATATAAATGGATTGCATAGGTGCTGGTAGAAACAGAATCTGCTCATGATAAATAATCTGTGATCTTACTTTGCTCCAGTTAAATTCCAGTTTGTTTATTTTATTCATTCTCCTTATGATACCTGGGTTTGTTATAATAAGGACTCTTGGGATTCTAATTAGTGGCTTTTGAGGAACACCATTATCACAGTGAATTGAGAAAAAGGTCAGTGCCTCCAGGAACCTGGAAAAAACTTGGACTGAAGCACAATGTCTTTCATGTTGGTCTATTTAGAAAATTCAAAGTTTTAAACAGAAAGGTAACATAATGATTAATACAAAGCTACTATCACTAGAGAAATGTATTATCAAAGTCTATCCTAAAAATTTCTTTGAACCAGATCTGTCATTTTTCATTTGGACAATATTGACTTGTTCCTCTTGTTGTTTGAATTGTGCTTAACCAGACCAAAAAAAAAAAAAGAAAGAAAAAAATCAGAGCAGTCAGAGAAAGAAATACCTTTGAGAGTCATCCCTTATATATTTCCATTAATCTGAATGGAGTAGCAGCCATAATATCCAGCCTATATGCTCTGCAAGGAGAAAAATGCAGTTCCATAGACAAAAGGCATGGTCTGGTTAAATCAATTTCTATAGCATCTTGTCTCGACATATTTGAGAGCACTATCTTTCTCAATTACCGTCAGCTCTGCTCTGGGAATACTCTTTGGTAGTTAACTGTTGCTGTTAGAGAGCTAACTTCAGATAGAACACAGCTGGCTTACGTACTTTGCTGTTAATAGTTTTGGTAATGGAACAACAAATGCAAAGCCAACAAACTACTAAGCAGAATGCAAAGATTTTCTACACAAATGAATCAACTTTAAGGACAAGAAAACCCAACTGTAAATTTCTTTTGACTAACTCCAGATAGAAAAAATACATTACAAACTTCAGGAAGCCATTTAAGGTAGGTCTTAGGGTTTTCTTTTTCCCAGATTCCTAAGCCTTCAGCGTACTGGGGGTTGCACATGTGCCTCTGTGCAAACACCACTAATCTCTAGAATATTTCATTTTAAATTCATTCTTTGGCAGCTTCTTTACTTTCATTTCCACGGACATCAAAGTCAAACAGAAAACCCTCAAACAGCCCAACTCCTCACAAAGTACAAGAATGGAGAAGCAGCAGCCATGATGTTTAGGGAGGGTATCAAGAAAACACAGAATGTATGCACAAGAAAGATCACAGATGAAAAAATAACAAAGCAAACTGAAGAAAGAAGATAACAGAAACCAAGTGCAAGGCAAGTTTTTAACACACATCTCAGTATTGTCAAGGCTTTCATGGGTAATTAATTACCCACTAGAGGGAGATCGACTGTAACTTGTTGCCAGGTGGATTATGGCAGAAGCTGGACTTTGTAAAGTTCAAAGAGGAAACACTCTGGTAAGAAAGCAAGAGAAGATGCATGTTCCCTTCCTTGGCAGAGTTTTGTGCCACAAAGTTCTGTGTAAGTTACCAAGTGGACTGAAATCCTTTCCCTTTCTGATCTGGCTTCCATTACACTTCTACACAAAAAACCCCATCTGCTTGTTCTTCTGTTGGTGAGAGCAACACCTGGAGTTGTGAGGATGGCAGAAACAGTGCTTGCCTAGGTCTAACCAAACTGCCACAGCCCCCCAGCATGGGGTGAGCCATGCATGCCTTGGGAGAAGTGCCTCGAGATCCATCAATAGTGACCCTTCAGTCCACCTCAAACACCTCCCTGGTGCCGGTTTAAGACTTCTATCCTATGGCTTTTATTTGCTGCCCACAGGTAATCATATATGGTCTCTTATTCTCATCTCTCTTTCTGCAGAATGGAGGAGGCTTTTAAAATTCAAAGCAGGCTCTGGCATGTCTTTTCCTCAAGGGAAACCAAGAAAGGAAGTAGTAATGGATGTTTAGCATTGGAAACAGGGCATTGAAAAAGCAGCTCCTACCCACTTGTGTAATTTCTGAAAATCAGTAGTTTAGGGATTTCCTAATTTCCAAACAGGGCATTGCATCTAGATGAGCATGTGTCAGAGACTTCATTAAACCTAGCTCCCTTGAATTTGTCTATTTTCTTGTTGAACCTATTTATTTATATTTTGGGGTTTTAGAACATCCTGTGGGAATGAGTTTGCATGAAAATATATTTCCTTCTGTTCTGTGTCAAACTCTGCTCCCAGATAAACTGATTGAATTAATATGGTATTATGAGCAGCAATAATAACCATTTTCTATTCACTTTCCTCCCACCTTCATTATTTTTCAGACCTCTACATTTCCCCTTCCTGTTGCAGTACAGAATTCTAACTCCACTCTGGCTCCACTTATACTGAGATTTTTGAATTATATGAAGGCTTTTCAGAGGCAAGCTATTAGCAGTGATAACAGTCTTCGCTTAACTCTAACCTTGCCTCTCTGCATAAGAACCGTTGGATATAGAAGAACATAATGCCAGCTCAGAAAACATGCATAATTATTTCCACACAGGAAGTTTGCAGTTGATAGTTCGGTGTCACAGATAGAAATGACTTGTCTAACATGCTGTGAACTAAGTCAGAGCCAAAACAATTATCTAATGCCTGTGAACCCTCAGGGTCAACTATACTCTCTGCTGCCATGTGCAATGCCAGAAAAGTTTGCTGACGAACACCAGCCATCAAAAACACTTCTTTCTCCCAAATTCCATGTCCCTAGTTTTCAAAGTGGCCTATGGTTACATCCTTCTCACCTTCAAATTCGCTGAAAAATAGTACAGGGGTTCTGGGCACCACTGGTTCAACAATCCTGATTTAAGGATTACTGAAAACATGCCATGGCTCCATTTGTCAGTGCCCTGATAGGATCCTTAAACAAACCAGGTTAAGGTAAATGTAAAATAATGTATTTGCAAAAATCCAAATATAAGCAACACATTTGCATTACTTATCCAAAGCAATACACAGAAATGAAAAGAAATGGGGTATACAGGACATTCACAGACCTAGAAGAGCAGCTGGCTGTGCTCTGTAAGAAAACTAGGCACAGGTGCTGGGATTGCGCCCAGAGCCCTGATTCCCAGCTGGCATGCTGAAAGAGGCTTCCCGCTCAGGGAGAGTTAGATGTCTGTTCCTTGGGAGGAGAGGCCTTGGAAAGGGGAGGAGGTTGTTCCCTTGGCACGACAGGAAAGCGCTGCTGGCTGAACCAGCTTTTTGTTGATATCTGTTGGGCGTATTTCCTCTTTCAGCTGCTGGATTAGTGATTAAAAAAGAAAATTATTGATATATGTTGTACTGGAATGAATCTGGGGCTTGTTTCCCTGACTGACGAGCAGGCTGGTTGGCTCACTTTTACCTGCCACACCGATTTGTCCCAATGAGTTCCTCTCACTCTATCCAGCTGATGAACTGCTAGATATTTGCATCCCCCAGCTAAGCCTTCCATTTGTACACGAAATTCCCTCTTGAAGTTGCTTTCTGAGGAGAGTGCCTGCTTTGTTGGGGCACTTTACTTCCCCTGGATTCTGATCAAATCCAATGGTAAAGCTCTTTTATGTCAACTCTGTATTTTCTTACATACACTTACGACTTGCTAGCCACACTTTATCCATACATGTAACCCAGATTAAAGCATGTACTGTGTTATTGAGAAAATACCTAATTGCTTGAAGGTAACAGGATGTTTGGGGGTCAGTGCCTCCCAAGTCTGTCTCTAGGGGATACTATAATAGTAATAAAGTGAATAGAGGCCTAAGACAGGCAGGAGAGAGGTTGCTGATTACATGGGAAAGCCCAGACAAAGCGTCTTCTGTTTTTGATGCCTGAAATTCAGCCGCACAAGAAAAAGGCAGGATACTGGCAAAGCACCACTGGGATGTACTTGTGCTGATGGCTATTTGTTGTTTTTTTTCTATAGCTTCACACCACATTTTGCCAGGTATTTCCCCTCAACATTCTCATATACCCACAAATCAGTTCAAGCCAAGTGTTGTCAACAGAGCTGCTGCTTCACTTGCCTTGCAAGGTGTCATCCTTTCTGTGTCACAAAAACACCAAAGATTAAAATGTTGATTTTTAGCTCTTTTCAAGACTTTTATGATATTATCTGGCAAGCTCTAGGATTTGATTTTACAAATAACTGCACTGTTCCTTTACTGTTCTGTGTGAACATCTCTGATAGCAAAGGGACAGGGCATGCATATGCATGTGTAGGATTGGGGCCCAACAGCTTAGGTCCTGCTGAGGTCAAGGCACAGACATCCAGACAAACACTGATTTGGAAAATTTACAGTATAGAGGATGGTTGTAGAAAGGGAAAGCGCACTGACCATTCCAAAGGAACCAACTCCTTTTTTAAATCTCTTAATCTGCTTTTCATTATCTCTGTGGGGAGGCCTCTTGAGAAAAGCAGCTCTTTGACTTGAATAAAGGAGGGGCTGTGGGCCTGCATGCTGGAATGGGGAGGTCATTGTATGCAGCGCGGAAGATGGGAGTGTTAGTCAGGTCAAGGAGAACAGGATAAAAAAGTGTGAGATCTGTGTTACAGGCTTGGCTTGGATTATGTAAGGTAGAAAGTTTAAAGCTGAAAGGTAAATAAGAGAGAGTGATTCAAAGGTTGGAAAGACATGTTCCGGTAGGGTTATTAAGGCTGATTGTTAGCGAAAAATATGAGCCAGGACTGATAAGATCATCAGCAAAACCTGCAAGAAAGAGGTCACAACAGCTAAGGCCCAAGAGGGCTAAATGTTGCATATGAATTTTAAGCATTAGGCTCCAGCAAATCAACCTCTCCATCTCCAGTATCTTTCTCATTTGTTCTTTTAAGAGAAACACTTAGTTATGCTCACCTCCTTGGAGGCACAGAAAGCCCAAATGTGCCTGGGAGACAATGGGGCTACACTGCATTTTGCCTGCTACCAAGTCATACAGCTGTGGCCATATGCCGGCTGTAGTCTGCTCCAAACCTTCCCCTACCACAAGCAGCCTCAGCCTTGACAAATGCCTAAAGAAAGTGATGCTGTTGCCATTAAAATGGCCCTTGGAAGTACCACATTTTTCTCCTTTTTAGAATACAAAGATAAAAACCCTCCTAAAATGGTATGCTGACCTTCTGTTGTTTCTTTAATGGACACAAACTGACAGCATCTCTGGTTTGCAGGGATCTCCTGTTTTTTCAGCACTCCTGTAATGTTTCCTGACCTCACACGGAATTTGGTGATATATAAGGAGTGCAGGAACAGGCCCACAGAATCCAGGATGGGTGGGTGGGGGGAGGGCTTCCCTGGTCACATGCACTTCTTGTCTTGCTTCTTGATGGGTGCACAAAAGCAGGGGTGGCAGATTTAGGGTTTTTATTGACAGTAACACAACATTTGGTGTTTTCTTAGAAAAGACCTAACTCTGAGAGGCAGATGATGACCTAAGATTGTTGGCTTTCTGTGTTTCTAATTGCAGACACGAACTCGCAAACCTTACAGACTCAAAAAATCCTGGAAGGGAAGAATAACTTGAAATACATAGTTTTAAAGCCTGTCATTCATAAAATCAAATTGATGCATTTGGAGGCACAACAGGTTACTTATACACAGGACTGATGGTGATTTTGTAGCAGAATCTCAGTCCTTCTCATATCAGCTGGAACTAACAGGTGCACTTTTAACACTAGACTCCTTTTGTCTTTTTTTTTTTTTCCTCCTCCGTATTTCTCAAGGCCTAAATCAGTTTTCTTTTTATAGCTAAGTTCTTCCCTTTTTTGTTGTGCCTATGTGCCTGCCCTCCTTCTGCTTGATCCTGTCTGGGTCAGAATCCTCTGGCCTGCCTGCCCTGTGCTCCTTCAGCGCCCCAAACCCCGCTTTGTGCGGTGATTGCGCAGCTTCTCTGCCTGTTTGTTTCACGTAAGCTCCATCTGGTGGGTAAAGTGAGAACCTCGGTGGTTTTCACTCGGAAACACAAATGCTACTTTTTCCTCAATTTGGAAAGATTTTCAAAATTACCTGTTTGTGCTCCCCTAGCTGTGTTCCCCTTATCTGCCTGCATGTCAAATCTAACTAATGACAACGTAACATGTTATTTGTATTTATCATTTGTGTTGCTAATTTGGGTCAAGCCTACGCAATCTTTTAAAATACCACTTTTTGACTAGAATTTGAGCAGGTAATTATCCTTGAATCAGGAACGACTGTTTACAGCGAGTTATTACCCTCAAGGCAACCCCTGCATAGCTTTTCAGGGCAATGTTTGAAGAGGCACCCAGGGCCGTCTGTTTCTGTGCTAATGTGTAGCCAGTGCTGTTTGGCTTTGGCACATTTACAGACAGGAGTGAACTTGTGACCTGGACATACATACAGCAACTCTGTAATCCAGCCACCACTTGAACTTTTACCTTTGGTTCTAATATCGACATAGCAACAGGCTTCAGTATCCCACGAGCCTCTCCTAAAAATCCCTGATGATGAATGGGATTATTTTTGAAAAAAACTACTAATAATCTGTTGGTTTTCTCCCTCAAATAGAAACTTAATGCAACTTGCTACACAGTAATGTCGGGTTTTTTTATTCCTTTCTTTAGATTTATGCTGAATAAAGATGAGGTTAATCCCGTATTGTTAAACCTATTCAAGAAGACAACCTGGGGATTGCCATGGAAACAGATTCTACAGACTGCAACCATAATCCTACTTTTAAATGCTGTCTATGGACCTATGCTGATACGTATCGTACAGAATCGCACTGTGTACACAAACATGGTGTTGCAGCAGTGAAATGGCAAGTCTGTCTCCCGACTCATCAAATGCTACTTGTGCTCCCACTTCCTCCTGCTTTCAGCCGAGAGCATCAAGCACTGCACCTCCTTCCCCTCAGCTCACTGAATCCTACCTCCCCGGTCCCTTCCTGCCTTTGCTGCCAGCTCTGCTTCTCATTGGGGTGTACCAGGGAACCGAGGCCGTGTCTGTGTAACGGTGGCTCTGGCAGAAGTGTCACAAATCTGGTACTGTACGTAACACAGCCACTTTCACAAGCTACAGGGCACCTGCAGTTTGGAGTGAAAAGTCCTCTTATCCATCCTCAAAAACATCAACAGGATCTAGGAAGTGCTTCCTAGCACATGTACTCACTGGAGGGGCACCCTCTCCAACAGCGCAGGCATTTTTGGCAGGCCACAAAGGAATCCTGCTTCCCAAATGCACCTGCCCACCACCCACGAGGGGTCATTAGGTGCTGTGAGGGAGGAGCACTGGACAACAGTAGGCAGGATTTCATAGCGCTGTTACTTCGGGAAGCCTTTTGGCTCTGAAGTAGAGATTTCCTGAATGAGAATATGGCATATATAGTAGTTTCCTTACAGTTTTGCTCCCTGTTCATGTTAACATTTGTCCCCCAATTTCTAGATAGGTTTCTAATCTTCCTCACTGGGAATTATGGGTTCATCTGCTCCTTTGTTATGTCTATGCAAGTAACGCACAGCTGTAGGCATGTTCTGTGGTTTTATAGGCATTATGCATCATATCTCTTTCAGACAAGTAAAACAGTCTTACCTTTGTCCTAGCACTGGGCCCTGCTCATATATCTGTAAAATACATATTTCAATATTCCCACAGCCTAGAACAGACATCACATTTACCTGTTATTTGGAGGTTGTTTTGAATTGGTTTAGACAACTCTTACCTTGCTTTCATTTCTATTTAACATTAAGGGGGGAAAATTGATATTTAATACTAAATAGCAATACTAACTTTCAAATTAAATTTTCAAATATTAATGTTCGACTATTACATTTATTTTAATAATTCTCAGATCCTTATTAAATCCATCCAGAACATCTAGAAAGAAAGCTTTGTATTTCTTCCTTTTAGTCACTCATCCTATTCCTGCTGGCAAACACATTTTTTAACAAGATGGCTGACAACTTTTCTAAGCAACATGGTTGCTTTAAGAACCAGGGTCTAAAATGGCTGTAGCAGTTGAGTTTTTTTTAAAATAAATCACTAATAACTATGTGTATCATGATTTATTCTGGGGATGAGTGTTTTCTCTGTGAACTCATGGTTCGTTGCTCTGGATGGAGTGAAAGATGTTTTTCTTTAGAACAAAAACTGACCTGTGTGGAAGCTCTGATACAGCACCTACAGTCATTCGGCCTCTTCCTGTGGGAGCAATTTGTATAACTGCTTGAAAATTATTAATACTGCGCCTTATCTTAAACATTACTTCACAATGCTTGGTTAATGCACACAATCAACTAGATTTTTGAAACTGTATCTTTTTAGGAAATTTTCACAGGGTGTATTATCAATCCCTTTCATAGACAGTGGAAAACCATGTAAATTCCAGGTATAAACAAATCTGGAACAAAAGACTGGTACAAAAACATAACGAATTCAGCTCTGAAAAGGCACATGCATCTACATTGTCTGCCACCCTGAATACTAATGAATTTAATGAAACTATTGAAAGACTGGTTACTTGTCTGCATAAATGTATTGAGACCTCTGTAATCATCTGTTTGCTGTCTGAAATCTCTTGTCAATAGTTTAATGACTTCAGAGCATATTATTCTTCTTGTATAGGCTTCATATAATGTTTCTACATAATTAAGCAGCTTTGTTAGAGGAACTGCCATTAGTTGCCCCATTTCATTTGGTTTTGTTATCAGCCAACCAGAAAGAAAAAAGAATAACAAGAGAAAGCTACAAACCCAGTCTAGTGAGAGAGATGTATAGATTGGGAAGAGGTTTTTTTGTTGCTGCTTGTTTTTTTTAAGATTGCCATATTAACATAAAGTACTATTGACAGGTTGCACATTTTAAATAATTTTAACTATTTAAATGCACTACATTTTTAAATACTTGTAAACCAAACACAGCTGGCTAAAAATCTTGAAGTGCATTTGGGAGCCTAACATTTGAATAGTAGCTCTAGTAATAAGTGCATAAATAATAATATCAATTAATTTAAGTATCACTAAATGTAAACAACACTAGTGTTTCTATAGCCAACACAGTCAAAAGGTGTAAAAAAGGGTGTAAAGGGTGTCTTGATTTTTTTTAATATTCAGTCAATTGCATATTCCATCTCCACATACTGTTTTGAATCTTTTTCATCTAAATCCTTCATACTTAGGAGAAACCCCAGAGGATTTTCTTTAAATACACAAAAGAACTTTACAACATTACTAATTAATTTCCTGCATTTGCCAAGTCTCAAGCATGAAAGGATAACCGCAGACTCGTTTGCTTTTTATTACTGTGAGACCATTTCAGTCACATTTTGGGTCAAACCTGAAGCTTCTGCTGCTCTTGGCACAGGAGGTTAAACAGTGCCTATTTTCCTTCGGGGTTTAGGTGTGTGTGGGGGTGATCAAGTGGCTGGTGCTGTGAAGAACCCGCGACGCAGGAGAGCCCCTTTGGAGCCCTGTCCTTGGGGCAGCCATCTTGTTGGCAGGGCTGGCAGCCATCTTGTCCACAGGCACTTCCACCAGCTTCGCCCTCCTTTTCGTTTGGTTTTGGGGGTTTTTTGGAACCAGGAAGGCCTTAGCACCCAAACCCCACGTACACAGCTTTTAAAATTGCGGTGTTCTCAGATTGAATTGTAATTCCTGCAGTTTGGTTCCAGTTATTCATTGTGTCTGCCTCAAAATGAATGGCACTACATAATGCTGTACTGATTACTGCAATATTTAACAAGAGATCCTAATGCTGGTCTGTACGCGGATATTTTAAGAATAACACGCTGCCTTGTAGCCAAACCATTAACCAGCCCTAGCGAGGCGCATCTGCCTGATTTATGTACCATATCCTACAGAAATGTAGGATATGGTACAGCTCCACAGTAAAGCTGTTTGTGCGCCACACGCCTGGACCCACAGCCCAAACACGCGTGGGCAGCGGGACCCCCCTCGGCCCAGCACAGCCCTAGGGCTGCGGGAACAGGGCAGGACACACTCACCGTGGGATCCTGGGATTCCGGGGCTGGGAAGGACCGCTGGAGACTGCCCATCCCAGCAGAAATCCCTGCCTGGCGCTGCGGGGCGGCATCAGTGGGGCCGGGGGGATCATCTGTGGGGCCGGGGGGATCTGTGGGGCCGAGGGTGGGAAATCTGTGGGGCCGGGGGGGGATGATTTGTGGGGTCGAGGGATCTGTGGGGCCGGGAGGGGGGGATGATCTGTGGGGCAAAGGGGGGGATCTGTGGGGACGGGGGAAGATGATTTGTGGGGTCGAGGGGGGTTGGATCTGTGGGGCCGAAGGGATCTGTGGGGCCGGGGGGGGGATCTGAGGCACCACCGCCCGAACCCCCACCCCCGGCACGGCGGGGACAGCCCGTGGGAACCGCGACACGGAGCTGCACAGCGAGCCCGGCACACGGACACACGGACAGACACACGGACAGACACACGGACACACGGACAGACGCACGGACACACACACGGACACAGGGACAGACACACGGACACAGGGACAGACACAGGGACAGACACAGGGACACACACACGGACACAGGGACAGACACAGGGACAGACACAGGGACAGACACAGGGACAGACACACGGACACACATACGGACACGGACACACGGACACGGACACACGGACACGGACACACGGACAGACACACGGACACAGGGACAGACACACGGACACAGGGACAGACACACGGACGGACACACGGCCCCGCGGGTCACAGACACACACACAGACACGGGCACACCCCGCCCGTCGGTGACGCCGCGGCCCGGCCGCCCCCGCTCCCGCCGCGCTCGCAGGACTACAGCTCCCGGCGTGCCGCGGGCCTGGCCGGGGCGGGGCAGGCTCACCCCTCACCCCGGCGGCGGCTCCTCGGCGTGTGTGTGCGAGAGAGAAGGGGGGATTGCCGCGGCCCGGGCGGCGGGACAGCGGTGGGACAGCGGCGGGACAGCGGCAGCAGCGGCGGCGGGAGCGGGTCCGGCGCCGCCCGCGGAGCCCGCGATGGCGTCCATGCTGCTGCAGGGCTGCGGGCGGCGCGCCTGCCGCCTGCCCCGGGCGCTGCGCCGCCCGCCCCAGCACGGTGAGCGCTGCCGGGCCTGCCGGGCCACACACACGGGGAACGGGGAACGGGGAATGGGCACGGCGGGGTCCGCGGGGCCCGGCGCGGGCGGCGAGGCCGCGGCGGGAGGGGCGGGAGGGGCAGGAAGGGCCGAGGCCCCGCGGCGCCCAGGCCGGCCCTGCCCACGCTGCCCGGGCGCAGCGGCCTCTCCGCGGGTGCTGCCCCAAGCAGGGCGGCTGGGGCGGGGGATGCTCTGCCCTGAGGGCAGCCCGGGCACGAGTGTTGTCCATTAAATGCCAGCGGGCCCGGGGAAAGGCAGAACACGTGCTGTTGGCTAAGGCGCAGCGGCGCGTTCGGCGTGTCGGCCCTGCCTGCCGTGCCCTGGGGGTGCGGGCGGGCCGGAGCTGCTCCTGTGCTGCTCTGGGGACGAACAAGAGGCTGTTCCCTTAGTCTGCATCGGGGGAAACGTGGGTTCGCCTTCTCCCGCGTGGCTTTGGGAGCGTAGGGAAATAAAAAGGGAAGGCAGTGTGGGACACCGATTAATAACCCAGATAACCGGGCAGCCCAGAGTCTCTGTGGGCGGTGAAGGTTCATGGCGTGGAACAGCTGATAACTTGAGACATGGGCGAGGCCTATGGCTGCTCTTTGAGTCCCGGGGCTGGGATGGCAGGCCAGGGGTTAGCGAGGAAGGAGTGTCACTGCCACAGCCACTGCCACTGAGAACAGGCCAGGGGTTAGTGAGGAAGGAGTGTCACTGCCACAGCCACTGCTACAGCCACTGAGAACAGGCCAGGGGTTAGTGAGGAATGAGTGTCACTGCCACTGAGAACAGGCCAGGTTCAGGCAAACCCCATGAGCCCAAAGGGATGCTTGTTCATCGCGGTGGCCAGGCTGTCCTCTTGGCTACCAGTAGGCACTCAAGTGTGGTAGCTTTTTCTGTGTGATAGGGTTTTTTTAGCTGTTGTTGCAAAGATATTTATTTAGGTTGAGCTTGTACAGTGACCTCAGCAAAAAACCTGGGGGAGTTTAGCCGTCCAGCTTTCTTAAAACTGAAGAAACAAATCCATTTACCTTCAAATTATATGGGATTAGGTTTGATGTGGTCGTATAGTGTTAGTGATTGCTCTAGTTCTAAGTGTTACAAATTTTAGAGAACCTGTGCTGAAATACTGCGATAGAATCAAGCAATTAGTGTGCTGTGGTGCACTGTGGTTATGATACTATCAGTGCTTTTATTTGGAGTGTTAATTTATTGTCAATGCATTATTGTAAGGTGTAATTTTTTTTATATAGTGTTCTGCTTTACTTAGCTCATCTCCTTTGCTTTACGTGTAAGTAGTCTAAGATTAAGTTAAAGCTAAGTGCTTCTAAGAATCCTGAATGTTATCCCTGTCAAGATCAGACTGTTAAGTACTGCAGGCTTACACTTCTGTAGGGACTTACTTCGTGTTTGCATTTTATTTTTAAAGACTTTAAATATAGTAACAGTACACAGCTATTCTATGTTAAAAACTTTGGGTTTGATGTTTCATTCAAACAAAGTTTCTCATGACTCCTTTTTCATGAGGATTGTGTTAACATACAGTTTTTCTGGCCCTACTGCCTTTCTTTCTTACAAAGCTAATGCAGGTTTCTTAAATGAACAGTGCTGAGTGTGGTTAGGCAACATTCACCTTGTTCAGACACTTCCGAATGACTTTGTTACCCTAAAAGAAAGGATTGTGGACTTTGTTCCTTTTTATTTCAGGGCAGGTTTGCTCTTAGGTATGTGGTTATAATGGACACTGCAAAATATAAAGAACTCCTGTTATCAGAACTGGCAAAGTTGGAATTAACAGTTTCTGTGGGCCTGTTCTCACTCTGAATAGCTGTACAACAAGAAGCATTTGAGTCAGTATGTTTTCTTATGAGAACCCTGGAATTTTGTTCTTTGACCCCTTCCTTAACGTTTAATAAGTCTGGTTGGAAAGAAAGTTAGTGAAGTGAAAGTGTCTTGCTGCTGTGGAGTTTTATCTAAGAAACTCCAAGCCAGTTTTGATCTCCAGGTCATCCCTGTTTGTTCTAGGGATGCCTGTCCATAGCAGGCAGTGTCCTCTCCTGATAGGACTCTAGTTTTTGGCTCTTGGGTTTTGTGTGCTTCCTGGCACTCAGGTGAGACAAGCAGATTACCCTGCTGTAGCTTACCTGTCTAGACACTGAGCGCTTATCTGCTTTGCTCAACTCTTCCTTAAAGTCAGGGACATCCTCTGAAATGCCTCTTGGGTTTAGAAATTCAGCTACTGTTCTGTAAAAATTGGAGAGTGTCAAAATGCCTTCTGCCAGTTCTCAAGGCTTGCTTTTTGAGCCAGAAAAGAGACAGTTTTTCTTTTGGCTCTACTTGCAATGGCAGTAAGTGCCTGTTAGAGTTTCATATAACTTGAGATGGGTAAATCCTTTGACTTGATAACGTGATAGCTTTTGCTGTAATTACTTCACAGCCCACTTAGCATGGGACATGCCTTGATTATTGAGATTTTCCTCAGATAAATTAACTTACTTTCTATACCTTCTGATTGTCCCACCTGATTTTGCGGTATCTCTTTTCCCCTAATAATTAAGGTATTTCATATTTGTATGCTGTGTCTTCTCAGATACAGTTGTCTACTTTAGGTTCTGTCAGGCCATATCCTGGCTTTGATGGTGGAAAAGTGTACCACTAAAATAACCTTTCTATGCTGCTGTCTCTTAGGAATGACCAGAAATAGTAGGTTCCAGATGGGAGAAACAAACCACATCATGCCTATGCCATCCAGCCTTCCAGTTTTATTTTGGTTGCAGTGAATTCTGAAAAGATTGGCCAAAAAGAGTCAAGACATTTGGAGTCTTGCTTGTGTGATTTTCCTATAATCTCTCCAGGAGTCTTTTTGGAGTTGACATTGGCTACCTATTGAGTTATTGTAGCTAGGTGTTGATACAAAATTTATTTTCTTAAAGTTGCTTTAGGAAATTATTTCCTTTCCAGTGGGCTCAGGGATGATTTTCACTGATTGTAGGTTGTGTACAGCCACTAGGTAGCATTTTGTGATGCTGATGCTTCTTCCGTGATCAAAAGGCTCTGAAGCATGGCCTTGTATTGAAGCCTGTGAAATTACTCATTTGATGATCTCAATTTATTTCCAGGGGGAATGCTGCTTGTTTCTCTACCTGGATAGAGGATGCCTGTATATAGCTGTCGACCCTTCTTGTGGACTTTATTAGCTATTATTAGGACTGATTCTGAGTTAGTATTTTAAATAAAATTAATTTGGAGGAACATGGCTTTTTCTGGAAAGCTGACCTTTCATGTGCTTTGGGTCAGGCCCTGACCCTTCAAGATGATTTGTATCTTTTGCAGAGGGATCATTAGGTAGAGCTGTTTTTACCAGGTGCTGATCAAAATGGACAGCAGTGTGTTGAAGTGATGTGGTTTCACCTCTAGTGAAGTGTGTTTAGGTTCTTACTCACGTTTTATTTGTTGTTTTCATCCTAAATGTTTGGCAGGTGGTTCATTCGGATCATCTAATACTGTGTTGTCATGGAGCTATTAAAAAAGTTTTTCTGCAATTTAGTTGCTTGCCCCAGGGACTTGGAAACCTGCCTTCAGGCAACTGAGCAAGAACAAGCAGAACCTCACACATCCAGAGATGTGCACGGACAGCTTGCTTGACCACTTGTGGACATCTCAGCTACCTTACAGAATTGCTTCCCACCTGTTTCCTCTTTTTTATTCTGTAAATTGGGATTACAGATTGAGAGAAATAAGAGCAAAGCATGTGCTTTGACTTGTGTTTGAATAGGATGAAAGCACTTCATGTGGTTATTGTCAAAAGCAAAATAGAAGTCAGTCTTGGCTGTTTATGATGCACCAGCATCCAAAGTGTGAATGTGCTGACAAACAGTGCACAGGGAAGCTGCTGTTAAGCAGCATATTTTCTGTGCTTTCTGTAGTAGCCATTCCTATGTGAAGGTTGGTCTTGTAAATCATAAGTTGCTTGTATGCAACTCACTGTAGGGATAAATGTCCTTCTGAATTTCAGAATTAGTGCTAATTTTTGGTATTTTTTCTAGGTAACTTGGGAGATCGGGCATGTCTTAGCTGTACATCCCTGAGGCTGGCAAACAAAATGTGAGTAAATATGAACATTTTTCTGAACTCAGAACTGTACAAAACTATCAGTTAGTATACTGTCATAGAGTGTAAGTTTAAATCTAGGGAAAGCACTAAAATATTGGCTTCAGCATGTGTTATTGACAGATTAAAGGAAGTCTGAGTATTACTCTCTTCACCTGCTTGGTTGTGTGTGGGAGAAAGAAACTGAGCTCTTCCTTTTTTTCACCCACTTCTTCCCTTTTTGTTTCACTTCTGATGTGAAAGCAGTAGAATATTAATCTTTTTCTTGGGTGATTCCAGATGTCATAACAGGTTATGATGAGCTTCTTACATACTTTCTTTCTGGAATTCCATAGAGTAAACATTGATTCATAGCTAGTTTGAAAATCATAGCTGACATTTAGGAATGTAGATCATTTGATTTATATCTCTCTTAAACCAAAGAAAGTAGTTTATTGTATGTTGCAGCCTTGGGTGATGGTGTCCTCTTCTGAAAATGAATCCAGCTGTTGCATGTCCTTATGGAGCTTAAAGAGCGTAATACTGGCAGAGTCCATTCTCTGTTCCTGATTTGGCTCAGAAGGCATACTTATGGATATGAATTTCCTAATTTTGGAAATAGGAAATTAGCGTTCCTTTCCTTGGAACATTAAAATATGTGTTTTGTAGTTCATTTATAGTCAAACTGCTCAGGACACAGTGACTATTCTTCGGACTTCCTGAGTTTTCATTTTAGCATAAGGATGTGTCTCTAGGGACAACCCTCTAATGCAAAACAAACATTCTTTTTTCAGACATATTAGTTCTATATCACTTGTTGTAGAAATAATTGTGATTTGTTTTTAAAATAGATAAAGCATTTTCAAATATCTATTAACTTCTTAGTAAAAAAAGACTTTTAACAAAAGTATTCTAATAAGACCTCTCTTTTGGATATTTGGAAACTTATGATTTTAAACCTGTTAGGCTGAAGCATGTCTCGTATGAGGCAGACTGAGAGAGTTTGTGTTGTTCAGGCTGGAGAAGTGAAGGCCCTAGGGAGGCCTTACAGCACCTTCCAGTACCTGAAGGGGACTTACAGAGTGCTGGAGAGGGACTTCTGACAAGGGCATGGAGTGATAGGACAAGGGGAAATGTCTTTAAAACAAAATAGTGTACCATTAGATTAGACATAAGGAAGAAGTTCTTTGCTGTATGGTGGTAAGGCCCTGGCACAGGTTGCCCGGAGAAGCTGTGGATGTCCCATCCCTGGAAGTGTTCAAGGCCAGGCTGGATGGAAGTCTTTAACTCTGAGCCATCTGGTCTAGTGGGAGGTGTCTCTGCCTATGGCAGGGGTGTTGGAATGATATGCTCTTTAAGGTCCCTTCCAAGTAAAATTTTTTTATTATTATTTTTGATTTTTTTGTTTTTTATTTTAACCCAAAGCTGCTGCTGTTAATGTAATATTACTACTTAAAATAAAACAAACTAGTGCCTGCACCCAACATGACCCTGATCTGAAAGCTGGGGACTCTAGGGATATAAATGCTGAGGGCAGACTGGGATAAAAGTTATCTGTCTGACCTGCTGCTTGTGAAAGTGTGTTCAGAGGGGCACATTTCATACAAAATTTCTTTTCCCCTGCAGAATCAGAACCAGTCCTGCTGACAGAGCTCTCTTTCTCTCTGCATGCAGAAGAGTGTCAATGTGTGTAGGTGGAACTTGGTCTGTAGACCTGGCGCTCTGCTTTAGGGAAATGCCTGAGTCAGGGTGGATTGATTTATGGAAATGTTTTAATCTGGTTTTGAATATGTACTTTATTTTCTTAAAAGAACTGTAATTCCAGCCAGTTAATATCTGTGCAAATGTGTACTTTCCTAGCTAATCAAGAGACTGTTCTGGGTAACTGTTTCAGCGGGTGTCTGACCATTGAATGGTCAGATGCTTAAAACTTTAAACTAGAAAATAATGTGTCTTTAAAAAGCAATAATTCTGTCTTTTTTTTTTTTTTAAATAAAGCTCTATTTGAATAACATTAAATAGACAAAACCATTAAAGTAATTTGAAATTCATTGGAGCATGTGATAAGTAAGTTTAAGAAGTGCTTCTGGCTGAAAATTGAGTGAGGGAGGCTAATACTTGTAAGTGTTCAATAAATCATTTCTTTTTTCTTAAAATATTACTCAGACTTGCAGAGCCATTTGCACCTGTTTTCTGATCATTGACTGAAGACAAAAACACATTATGATTTTGTTTTGGTAGTACAAGGGCACCATGAAGGAACACCTAGTCATTTGTGTCCTATGCATGACTTAAAGCTGCCATTTCAGTCTGAGGGACACCTAACGGAAAGTGTTGATATAAAATATTTTATCAGCTATTTTATTTCTGTCCTGTTTTTATAAAAGTGTGTACAATCCGACTTGGATATAACGAGTAGTTCTTCTGTGTGTAAAAGGACTATTTGGGGTGTTTGAGCAGTGCTTCTCTACTAACTTCAGTCTACATTTATTTTAAAAAAACAAAAAATTTCTGAACAAAGTAGGAGAGTGTTGGTTCTTTGTGCCCCAACTCAGTACCGCAGTGGAAGTTTTTGCAAAAGTTTCTGCTGAAAAAGGAAAACTAAATGCATGGCAGTGGTAAGAGAGGATGTCTAATGGAATCAGATTTCTCTGATACTACCTCTCTTCATTTGACTCAGCACCTATCCCAACTCTACAAGCTCAAACAAGAGAAGTACTAGGAGGGGTTTTATGTTACTTACGAATTTACAGAATAATTTTCAAATGTAGCTTTCTGAACGGGAAGCATATCAGGTGGCTACTCTTTATTTAACTGGATTAAATAAACTATCTTTTCAAAGTTGTTTGATGGAAAATTCCCTGCAGATTATTTTTTTTTTTGTCATGAAGTAAAGCCAAGTGTTCTTTTCAGGTATGGGCATTGATCTTAAGCGTCAAAAGGTTGTTTTTTTTCTTAAATATGTTGTAGATGTTTTTCAAATTATGCATTTTATAAATACATAAATATATATAACTATATATATGTTATATACAAGTGTGTATATAGATAAATAGCTTATGATCTATTGGTAATTCTTGAATGCATTTTTCTTTTGAAGGACTGTACACTTTAAATATTGCACTAGTGTTCCTCCTGTTTACGCATACTCCAAAAAAGATCACTACTGTTGTTGGACTAAAGGATCTGGAAAAATATACTTTACTCTTCCGAGCTCTTCTGGCTCATGGACGCCACTGGCAACCCTGGGTGTTTTAGGTCCCCAGTATCTTCCAGTTAGATGGTGGCATTCTTCACGTCCCCTTCAGGATGACTCCATAGTTGAAAAGTCACTGAAGTCCTTAAAGGACAAAAACAAGAAGCTGGAAGAAGGAGGTCCTGTGTATAGTCCAACAGAAGTGGAAGTCGTGAAAAAATCCCTTGGGCAGCGGGTTGTGGATGAGCTGAAGCACTACTACCATGGGTTTCGGTTACTGTGGATTGACACCAAAATAGCTGCAAGGATGCTCTGGCGAATACTGCATGGAACCACTTTGTCTCGCCGAGAACGGAGACAGGTACTGAGTAAATTCCAATTTCACTTGAGTATCTGCAGTGATTCCTCTGTTTTAACTGAGTAGTTCTTTCTGTTGTCTTCTGTTCCAAGAATTAAAATTGCTAGGTGTGTTTTCCTCCTTCGCACTATGTGGACACTAAGATTTTTGGATATTTTTACTCCAAAACATTTCAGTTGTGTTCCCTGTTACTGAAGATAAATTTGGTATTTTCTAGTTGGAACAGCAGAGGATTCTTTTGTTTTGTCACGTGGGCAGCAGTTGTGGTTTGTTCTCAAGTTGCTGTCCATGTGCTACCTCTGTGTATCTGGTCACTTTCTCTGCTTTTTCGCTCCAGCTGGAAGAAGAGAGGGAAAACACTTCCAGTAAAGGTTGGATTTGTGCCAGTTCTATTTCTGGTCTGTTGCTTGCTTGGTTGTTTCTGTTTTTTTTGAACAAGATAAAAGCAGCAGACTGAAATGCATGGTTGAAAATGTACTATCTCAGTTATAAATACACCTGAAATAATTTTAGTCCAGATATATTTGTTTTCTTTATGGCACATATCCTACGTGTATGAAACTGTAAAAAAGCAATTGATAATTTTAAAAAGGGAGATGCAAAATGTGAGTGCTTTCAAATTTGGGTAACATACATGCATTTCAGTAGTAATCTCTGGCTTTGGATGAAGTAAATGAAGCCTTATTCAATTAGAATGAAAAATTATACTGATATTTATAAACATTTGATGTGAGCTCATATATGAAAGACTGTAAAATAATAAGCTGGTACAGTTAATTCCTTTTTTTTTCTTTAAGAGTGCATTGATAGTCAACTTCACCAGCTTGTTAGCAAAATATCAGACATGCTGATTTGATAGTTATCATATTACTGTTTTTAAGGACAAGATGTTTAAGCAGTTTATACAGATTAAGAATTCAAGCTTGTCTTCCTGCCTTTTTTAAATATAAAAAAAAATAATTTCAGCTGTTGCTGAAAAAAGGATGTGCTGGAAGAAATGCTGGAGAGGAAGAAGTGTGTGTACTCTGCAGCCAGAGTGAGCAGTGCTGCTCCTGGGCAGTCTCGCTCCCTGCAGTTTGTACACTTGTGCGCACAGTGTGTTAGGTTTACATCTCTGACCTCAAAACTTTCATCAAATGATTAAAAAAAAGAGTATTTGCTCGTTTTTTTAGTAATTTCCCAATAAAATTAGGTACACATGTAAATATTTTGATGTGTAGATAAACCTCATCACATCCTAATGCAGTACGAAAGGTTTTTACTATATTGGCAAGGTTAAAGAAATACCAAAAATTGTTACATGCACATGTAGCAGTTTTTAGCTGTGGGTTCATGTCGTCTCTTTCTATGACAGCACTGGCTGATGGTCTCAGCATTTTCATGCTTCTTATTTTTGCCGCCTTCCTTACGCTGGTACAAGAATATGCTTGGCAGCTGATCCAGCTGAGATGTTGCTCAGCAATAAATATAACAGTCTGCGCTGACGTGAGAGGGGATTATGGAGTGCCCAGAAAGAGTAACTGAGGATAGGGGAAGGTGAGGACTGCAGGACTTCATGAAGCAGCAGTTCTGGCTTGTGCTGGCTTACTGAGAGCTTCGGGAAACCTGGAAAGCCAAGTGAGACAAAGTAATTCAGGGTTTAAAACAGAATCAGAAATTCTCCAGAGGGAGGAATGGAACCATTGATTTTCCTGCCTGTGTCATGTTCACTGAGCCATTCTTCTGAGAAATTATACAAACAACAGTAATACTCCATCAGTAGGTGGATTTATCAATTTGACTGCCCTTTGATCATAGAGCTGCCTCCTCATATTTAAGTAGAGATCTGTCATTTAACCTTCCTGGATTTGCTTTTTTTGTGCAGATGTGCAATTTCTCTTGTTTTAAATAAAACAGAAGCTTACTTGTTTGCAGATGTAAACTAGTGTTTACACTGATGTAACCTCTCTCTTATCTAATGATGTGTGTATGTATATGCATGGAATTTGGTGTAGGAGATGTAAAGAAAATAGTTTTAAGAACTGCAGTAGTATTAGTTTCTCAGTCTAGGTTTTGTTTTCTTTGTTTGGAGGAAGAGGACATCCTGTCTCTGGAAAGAAGGCCTGGTAGGCTTTAGAAAATCCAGTCAGTGAAAAGCAAACCAGTCTGCAGCTGAACAAACCCCTTTACTTGTGGGGGTTTATTTAGACCTTATTTCAAGTTTGTTTCAACACAGTTTGGGTTTTTTGTCAGTTCAACCTTAAATTGACTGAATAGTATACTGACCGATTTTAAAAACTTTTAGTATTTTGATGCCGAATTTTTTACAACTTTGTAAAAGTTGCTACTGAACTTTAAAAAATATAAATTAAGAATTGAAGTACATACTGCTCTAAATGTGTTAAGCTGCACATGAACTGACAGTCTGAGAGGAATCTTATCTTCATGCAGACTGACAAATGAGTTATTTCTGCCTGCCCTTTCCTTCCTCTTTGCAGGCAATAATGGAAGGATATCCAAGTAATCTAACCACATGAACAAGCAATTGCAGCATGGCTAATGCAAAGGGAGCTGTTGCTTATGTAAACTAAAAGTCAGTTCCAAAATTCTGTTCATACAGTCGCTGGCAGGGTTTGGATTCTACAGGGTCACATACCTTCATTTAGGAAAGAGGGCAGGAAGAAGTAAACATGCAAAATACGATACTGGCTGTTAAAAAGTAATTGCTCTCTTGCTGGTTCCTGTAGCAGGATGATTGAGGACATGGAAGTGAGGTGGCAAGCCCTATGGAGTTTGTGGCAGATCTGTCAGCTTTACAAACTCTTCCAGCCTGCAGAAGAGGGAAAAATGGAATCCATGAGCTGTAGCAGCAGATATAGAGTAGTCACAAGGTTTTGATACTGTGCTGCCAAATAATGTGTGTGTAATCGTACACCATTGTATTAGGTTCCTGCATAAAGCTGTTTTCCTTGAGTTAGCCGAGGGTGCAGTTCTATGATTTATGTAAGATGATCCAGGACAGTGCTGCTGGGGGGAAAAAAAAAAAAAAGCCAGTCCTGCTTGGTGCTTAAATCAAGTTTTCCAACACCCGCTGCTGCCCCATCCCCCTTGGTTTGTACGGATCATTTTTCACTTGTCTGTTTATATATTTGTGGGTCAGTTTTAGCTGGATCAGTGGTGTGGCACCTTCATGATTCTTTATACCTTGTCTCAGGTTAGCATTAGACTAGCCTAATGCAGTGGTAAAACTGCTTCTTTGGGTGTGGATTTTGTGGAGTGCTTGCACGCACTGTCTGAAGATAGAGACTGGATTAAAACAGGAACTCTATACTCTAGAAATTTTGAGGTGGTTTTTTTTTTTTGGATTTGTTCTTCCAAGTTTTAAAATTTTTTTCCAAATTTTTTTCTTTTTTTTTTTTTTTTCTCTTTAACTCCCTGGTAGTCATTTGTCTTCTATTGTTGGAATGAATGGAAAAATCCTTGAGCCTCTAAACAATGGACCAAAGCATCCCTTCTGGGAAACTGAATTTTCTGTATTAAAAAAAATAAATCGAGCTTTGGGTCTGTATAGCATATGCATTCCTCATACAGTATTCAAGATTCTGGCTGGTTTTGTGCTAAGAAAATTCTGAATGAAGTTTTACAGGTTTTGTATTCTAGAAAATAAGTCCTAGGGATGTGAGATCTTTGGTGGTTATGGTTGCTGTTCCCCTCGGTTGCCATGAGCTGTGGGGAGGGGCTGGAGGGGGAAGCATGTGTCTGCTTTCATAAGAACATTTTTGGGTTGCCAGTTTTTGCCACTCATAGCTGTGTTTATCAAATCCTGATGTTGAATGGCAGTGCTGTGGCAGTAGTGTGCCATAGTGCACATCTGGCCTTTGGTCCCTGATTTAGGAACGGGCAATATTCCTAGCAACCAGTTATACCCTTTGTAAAATGAGGTAGAGTCAAGCAAGATCTGCACTCCCCGATATAAATTGAGTTATTAAGCTTTCAACAATTACTGAAAGATTTGATTATAGACTGTGCAGTCTAATATATATATTTGTGAGCGTACACAAGGACAATATTTTATGGAGTTCAAAATTCAGTAACCAATGCCTCGGCCTGCTTCAGAGGATTACTGCTCTAGAAAAGCAGTGATTTAAAAAAAAAAAAAAAAAAAGAATCTACCAAGCTGGGCTCATTACCCTGGATTTAAATGTACATTACAATTGTTATAAGGCACAGGGGGAGGGATCCTTCATTTTGTTCTTGATTACTTAGTCCATAGTAGCTCATGCATGTAAGAAGTGGTGGAGCACAAATAAAGATGCATAAAAGAAGTTAAGCAGCTTTAATGACAACAAATGACCACCTCCTGTTTTCAGGTGCTTTTAAGAGGTTTAAATGAGATACTTGTTCAATAATCCTATTGAGACACAGTGAGGCTTTTGAAATACTTTCTATAGTATTGAAAACTGATGAAACTCTGGCACTCTGTAGTATATAGCAACTTGAAGAAAAACATGCTAAAAACTGTCACATTCTTTTTCTGTGTTACTTTAAATTTTCTTCATAACAAATATATATATGTGAGCCTAAGTCATAATTGGATGATCACGTAATGTATTTTTAAAATAAATATTTAAATTTTAGCTTATCAATACATTTCTCTTTTTTCCCTTCCAGTTTCTTCGAATATGTGCCGATCTTTTCCGCCTGGTCCCTTTCTTGGTTTTTCTTGTAGTCCCATTTATGGAATTTTTGCTTCCAGTAGCTCTAAAGTTGTTCCCTAATATGCTTCCCTCTACATTTGAGACAAAGTCTAAAAAGGTAAGCAGGTCTGAATTTATAATCCAGTAATATTTTTTGAAAAAATTAGAAGCTTCCTTGGTAAAGACATTAGAAAAAGTCTAAAAACTAGGTGGGATTTTTTTCAGTATTATGGTAATGCTTTTATCTTCCTTATCTTGTTTTGAAGATCTTGCTGTTTAACGTATAATAATGTACCAGTACTATTGTGGTACCTGGTCCTTCAGCAGGTGCTGAGTTATCAGGGCTGTAAGCCTCTCTTGTCTTTTCTGCTAATCCCCATCTCCATTTTTGATTCAGAAATTAAAGCTATGAGACTTTATTTTTCTAGTTTGGATTCAAATAAACCTTGTAACATTTGCAGACTTTATTCTTGCCACAAGGTTTTTCCTATGTATACTTTATATTTTAAACAGCTTCTTATGCTTTTCTTGTTTACAGTTTTTTTTTTTTAGTTAAGTTTTCTCTGAATTGTTCAGAGCTTTGTAAAATCCCACCAGAAAGCCCCCCAAGTTCTGACTTCCAGGGTACAAAAAGCTTCCATGAGGTTTGTACATAGGGGGCTCCCAGTCAGTCACAGATGTAATCAATCATGATTGTGTAGTTGGATCTAAGTAACCATTCATTTCTAATTCTGTGATAAATTCTCTTTGTTTGGACAAGATGTAGTGTAGGATTTCTGTGCTGGATACAAGAGTTGGGAACTACCCAAGCCAGTTGCTTAGTTTCAGTCTTTCAGTGGCTAATTTAGAGGGTGCATTTTAGTTTTAGCAGGTGAGGCCACTCATGGCACTGCATCTCATGCCTCATGGAGCTTGGAGCCTATTTTTCAGTGTAATTTGGGGATCTTTGGTAAGAGTGAATGCTCTCTTGGGATCTATGTGTTACAGCAGAAGTCCAGAAGTGCTCCACATAACTTGTGTGGCGCCAGAAGAAGTGATATTTTGTGCACATGTTTCTGGAAGGAACTTTTAAAACCAAATATTTTCTTAACAGGAGGAAAGATTGAAGAAAGAATTGAGAGTAAAGCTTGAATTGGCTAAATTCCTTCAAGACACCATTGAGGAGATGGCATTAAAAAATAAAGCAGCCAAGGGAAATGTTGCAAAAGATTTTTCAACATTCTTTCAAAAGGTAAAATATTTTAAGAAGTTATTTACTCTTGCCACAAAAAAATAGCTTGGTGTTTTATTTGGTCTGTAGTAATCGTCAAGATACCTTTATTCTCTTGGATTTGAAAAAGCAGGATGTAGAAGCTTTCTTAGGATAAATTTCTTTTCTGTAAGTAGTACTTCAGTGTGATAAAGTTTTACTGTTCTTAACTTTGGTGTCCTAGCTGGTGTTTATAATCTCTAATTCTAGAAGCAGTATGTTTCTGCTCATCTGCTTCTCGTTCTCTTATTTTGTTAATAAGTTAATTCTAACGTGAAACACTCTGTGCTCAGTGGTTACTCATGTAGTTTTTGACCTTTTTTTTAAACAGTGGATATGAAAACTGGGAGAGGGTAGTTCTTTCTTAATTAGAAGAACTTTGTGGGGAAGAAAGTAAATTTTTTTTAGTCAAATCTAATTCTGCTTACAGAAACAGTTTTTAAATGCACACTTGCCATGCTGCTGAAATACTTTTGGTCACTGCCTAGAATGTTGTATAATCTGAGTTTAGCTGGAATGTGTTTGCTGTGGTTGGTGCAAAATTTTTCTATTCACGATCAGTTGCTGACAGAGAGACTGAGTGTCAGACATCTGCCTCCATACAGGGTGTCCTTTAGGTTTGACAGTGTTTCCTTTCACCAAACTGTGAGTAAGGGTAAAGTAGTTCCTGAAGTCAAGAAAAATACCTTCTTAAAGCTTCTCAGGGTTAGGATTTATCTCAGTCTACTCACACTTCTCATTTCTCTTAATTGTGGGGCTGTTGAATAAGAGATGAAGTCAACAACATCACTTTGTTGAAAGTAAGGCTGTGGTTCCCTCCTTTGGGGAGAGCATGTATTTGCACAGAAAAAGGCACATAAGCCTGGGGATTTCAGACCTGAACTTTACAAGGTCTGTCAGCTAGTTTAAGATTTTCCTGCTTGTCAGAGTTAGAATGGAGTTTTAAAGGGCGGGGTAATAAGATGATACTGATAGTGCCATGTAGGTTAATAATCGTAGTGGCAAATTTTGCCAATCAGCAGATGCTTGCAAAGTCCATGCACTTTGAAGCTTCTGTGCAATTATCTGTTTCTGTTGGTTTTAATCAGCAGAACATTGTAAATCGTTAGTTTCAGCAGTTAGTGGCTGAAGCACTGGCGCTGCAGACCCTGGGAACATGCCACTGCCATGCTTCATGTTTGGAACATTTTGTTTTCTTCTGAAAGAACTGCTACTGAGAATTTATGTTTGGCCGTTAATTTCTGTGGAAATAAGTGACGTTTCACTCCAAATTTGCTGGAGGAAGTCCCAAGTTCCTCTGATGACTAAAAAAGAAGTTTCAGGCCCTGCATTTCTTACGTGTGGGTGTGCTTTTTACAGCTTTACATTTCTCGTTTGTGCCAGAGACAAACTTCATTGATCTCATTTCACTGTACTAGATAATAAATGTCAGAGCAAGACGAAACTCGAATGTTTCCCCCCTTTTTGCTGTTCCTTTGCAGCTTCTTCCATGTTGATGCATTTGATACTGCAACCATTGATTATAGGCTTAACATGTTTACTGCAGCATTCCAGAATTTCTCTGTGTAGCTTTGTAGCTAGTGATGTACTAGAGAGATTCAGTTTGTACTTTCAAGAAACACTTGATGGCTCTTCATCTTTAAACAAGGAAGAAAATTCTTCCTCTATTTTTAAAGCACCGTTTTTGGCTCACATAGTGAAGGCACTGGTGAAATGGAACAAGTTCTTTGACCTTCCTTTCTCTGAGTTGGTTTCTCTGCTACACAAGTATCCTGGAGGTTAATGGGCTCAAGGCCATCATGTCTTCCAGATTTTTACCTTTTCCTGTGCTCTCTGTAGCTGTTCACTAAAGTATTTAAGCTGGCAAGTAAAACAGGTAGGTGTGATACATCAGGATCTATAGGTAATGTTAGATTTTCAGACTGTAGGTTTTTGATGCAGTGATATCACTAATGAGATTTTGATGGTATACTTTATCATCTGCAGAGATGTTGATTTTTCTATTTAATGCTTTACTATGACCTGTTGAGACTAGGGAATGATTTTTCTCCTGTTTCTTGGAACTGTTATTTCTGCTTCCAGTAATTGGATTTAATGACTGTGAAGTACCCTTTGGCAACACATCACTGAAAAACTTAACTTTGCATTTGTACAAAGCAGTTACATAGAACCTTGCAGTACAAAGGATCTAGAGTCCTTTCCCAAACAGTGGTTTATATTTTGGAATAACTTCCAGTGCAAGAACAGTTGCAGAACAGCTAGGAACTGAAAGCAAACCAATATTGTAACAAATGAGGAAAAAAGTAGGTAGGTAAGTGTCCTAATCCATGTTTTTCATAGGGACACCAGTGTTAGAAAATTTTTGCCATTGGATATTCTTTTAATTTTACCTTCACAGGGTGATGCTTTTAATGTGCTTCTGTGTTTAGTAAGTGTGGTGCCAGAAAGAATATTTGCCAGTGTGACTTCTCTAGCAACTTCTTATTCCCTCTGATATATACACATGTATTTTGAGGTATCTCATGGCAGTGCCAGCTCAGATAGATCTGCTTATTATATATTACAGATGCATCTGATTTTTGTTTTGCTAGTTTCATCTTAAGTATATTATGTAGTGTTGTTGGAAAGTGTGACACCATCAATTTTTTTGCCTTTTGTAATAAATAAGTTGTTTGTTTTTTAAAAATTTCTTTCATTACTTCTTTGTGTGATGTTTCCTATCCCAAATTTGATGCAAAGTGCTTGACAAATACGGAGAATGTTTTATTCAAAATAATAGCCAACCCTAACATTTGCTTTCAGAAACTTTGTGTGTGTTTGTTTTTTTCTTACAGATTAGGGAAACTGGCGAAAGACCCAGTAATGAGGAGATCTTAAGGTTCTCTAAACTGTTTGAGGATGAGTTGACACTGGACAATCTGACCAGGCCACAGTTGGTGGCCCTTTGTAAATTGTTGGAACTTCAGTCAATTGGGACAAATAACTTTCTCCGCTTCCAGCTGACTATGAGGTTGAGAAGCATAAAAGCAGATGACAAGGTGAGGTCATTCTAAATAGGCACTAGATAATCATTCTGGCACATAAGAATAATGAGTTTGTGTGAATATATATATGTTTGTTTTTTCTTGAGTCTTTCCCTTTTTTATTTTGTCTTATTTTTTTAACATAGCTTAAAACGAAAATGCTCCAAGAGCCTTAAAATCAGAACCCTGTTTTTAAATCTACCATTAATGTCAATAAAAGTAATTATGTTACTTTAAAAACGTGTCTGTGAAATTGTAAGTTGTAAGGGAGCTGCTAGAACTATCAGCTTGGGGGTTGACATGGCCGTTGTAGAGCTGTTTGAGCAGCAGAGGCTGTTTTGTGTTACCGCAGCAGCCTCTAGTGGCCATCACAACACACAGACCATGCAGTGGTGGTGGTGGTGCCTCTGTTTTGAGCTTTGAGTACTGAAATTTACTGTGTGCCTTGTGCAGATGATTGCTGAAGAAGGAGTTGATACCCTGACTGTTAAAGAACTGCAGGCAGCTTGTCGTGCTCGAGGGATGCGAGCTCTTGGTGTGACAGAGCAGCGGCTCAAGGACCAGCTTAAACAGGTATGGTTTTGCAAGACTGAATATGCAGGCCTAGTTGCAGTTGCTAGCTCTGATATTAGTTCTGTTTTAATTTTTATTTATTTAATTTTAATTATGTTCTCATTAAAGGCTTGGTTAAAACAGTCTTTCTCCTTAATAAGCTTTTATCATGCATACTGTGTAATTATGTAGTAGCTGTGAGTTTCTGCCTTTTGCCTGGGCCATGACATTTTGATGATGCAAATAGATACTTAGACATATCCAAAATATGTTTTCAGTTTTGTCAGTTTGTCTTGTTAATTGTTTGTATTGCTCTTTAAAGAAATATTTGCCAACTAGATCAGTTCTTTGGCTTTTGGTGTTGCCTGGTTTAGAGGAAGATGTGTTGGAACAAGTCCAGAGGAGAGCCAGTAAGTTAACACAGGGCTGGAACACCTCTGCTATGAAGACAGACTGAGAGAATTGGGGTTATTTAGCCTGAAGAAGAGAAGGCTCTGGGGATGCCTTATAGCACTTTCCAGTACCTAAAGAAGGCTTCAGAGAAGCTGAAGAGGGACTTTCCACAAGGGTGGAGTAATGGTTTAGTGGAAGGTGTCCCTGCCATGAGAAGTGGGTTGGAACTAGATGGATGATCTGTATGGTTTCTTCCAAACCACACCATTCTGTGATTCTAAGATGAATGTGAACCAAACCATTTTTTCAAATACTCATTGAATACTTCTTGGAATACTTGTTCAAACAAAATACTTATTCCTGGATTTCATTGCAATTGCTGTAATTTTGGTTATATCCTGTAATTCCTATTCTAGGATATTGACTGGTAAGTAGTGGTTAAAAAATTTCATATACTTTTTTGTGTATGCTTGACTTTGTCTGTAAAAAAAGTCCCAAAGTTGAAGATTTGTTTTCTGTTTTGCATTTATAGTGGTTAGATCTGCACCTGAACCAGGAAATCCCTACTTCATTGCTTATTTTATCCAGAGCCATGTATCTTCCAGAAACCCTTTCTCCAGCTGATCAGCTCAAAACAACACTTCAGACACTACCAGATAGTGTTGTAAGTATTGATGGGCACAGTATGTAACCAACTTTCAGTGTCATCCCCGAAAATCCATTCAGAGAAGTAGATGTTCTTCCCGATCCCTTTATTTTCTGTGAAAAACTAAACCATGGATAGGTGTGAGTGACCTTCAAATGCAGAAGAAGTTGTGTTATACGTGGAGTGATATGAGAATATAGGAAATACAAGGCAATATTGGGTTGCATGACAGCAGACAATAATAACATAAAAAAAATTTAGAATACACCTTTTACTGACACAAAAACAATGAATCCTCTGGACCATGAAAAAACATTAATACATGAAAATAAAATATATGATATTGTTGTACAGAGAGAAAAATTATCAGAGTAGATTATTAGTTTTTTTGACAGAAGGAGAATGAAGAACTTGTACAGTTTCAGGGTAGAAAGTTCATGATTCCACCAGAAACAGAAACTTTCTTTAGAAAACGTTCTCAAGAAAGAGTCATCTTTTCCTTAGAAATGCAAAAATTGAGTAACATTTGGGGTTTTCAACTTGATTCATTAGCATACCTGTACTACCTACTTCAGTAAGAATATCTAAACTTCTTACACCATGCAGACATACATATATGTGAGTGTGTATATATATATATATGTACACACACACACATTTATTATACTTCTTATTTTTAGACCAAAGAGGCCCAAGTGAAAGTGGCAGAAGTTGAAGGCGAAAAAATAGATAACAAAGTCCGCCTGGAAGCAACACTTCAGGAAGAGGAAGCCATCAGAAAAGAAAATGAAGAAAAAGAGATGGAAAGATTTTCTGAAGCTGCAGAGAAAGCCAAAGAAACTCTTGAAGTTGCAGCTGCCGTAAGTTCTGCTCACAAATACTGAGAAATAAATGTCAGTGATGTTAAAAACTAGCATGTTATGAGTTATTGCCTCTGCTCTGGGTGTTGCCTGCAAGAAACTGGACTTTATATCCACATATGGAAGATGTGGAAGAATATTAAAAACTCACTGCAACACAGAAGAGTTTACTGTAAAATGTTGGCTTAGTCTAAGAAATCTGTGCTCTTTCTTCTTAATTAGAGTAGTAAGAAAAGACTTCTTTAGCAAAGGTGGTGTTTTGTGTGGGTTTTGTTTTATTTTCTGCATCCCATACTTTAAATGTTCTTATCTTTGGCTCCTTCTATTTGTCATTAACCTGACAATGTCATTGTATAATATTTGACTATAAAAGCTGCTGGCCTGCTTTCCTGGTGAATTGAGCCTCCGGAGCTCAGAATAGTTCACTGGGTGAAAGTGGGTATGTTAATGTGAAACCACTCACTATGTTGCATTTTTTTAACATCTCATAAAAACGTGTGTGTCTACTTTGGCAGCTGTTTCTATTTTAAGAAGCCATTCTTTAGTGATGCTAATACAGATAATGATTTGGGGTTTTGTTTAATTGAAACTTAATGACTGTTTCAAATTTAGAAAGAGGCGGAACCAGCAGTAGATCTTGAAGCAACTGCTCTGCAAGCTAAAAAAGTCCCGGTGGCTGTGGATACTGAACAGGAACTGGCAAGGGCAGATGTGGCAGTGCATTCGGAGACACTGATAGATACAGCACCAGTACTGGAAGGCATCAAGGTAATCTGGATAATTACATGTTTTCATACTTTTGAATGTAAGTATTGAAAGCATCCACATAAGAACCATGATAAGTTACTTGTCTGTCCTTCACTTTTAACCCTGTCACTGCATTCTGTCAGTTAAAAACAGCTACTTAGTAAATGGAAAATTCTTAAACCGCCATTGCGTGAACTGAAGTCATCACAAAACATCTCAGAGTATCTCCTTTACCTGTCTGCATTATTGAAATGAATATACCCATTTTGGGGGTCATTTGCACTGGCTGTAGATGTAATGGGTCTGTGCATGTTTAAACTGTGTATAGTTAAGACATGAGGAGGGAGAGGGCGAGAGTAGGTCAACATGAGTCTCCCCTTCTTTTTAAGGATGTGGCCAATACCAGAGCATTAAGTAAGGAATTAAGTTTGGACTAGACTGTACTAGATTTGTATTGACTTCCACCTCTAAATTGCTGGCGAGCAGTATATGTATGTTAAAAAACATTTCTGTGTGCTCTTTCTCTATTTCTTCAGTATAATGTGGAATAGAATTTACCATCATTAAAGTAATACGTTAATTTTTAGACTTGGCATGCTTTCTATGATCAGAGCGTGCTTTGCTACAGCCAGAGCATGCTCTTTTTAATCATTAGCTACCTGGCTGGTCTCCTCCTCTTCCTTACTGAAGATAGGAGTGATATCTGCTTTCTTCCAGTCCTCAGGAGTCTTCCCTGATGACCATGTCCTTTCAAAGATAATGGACAGTGCCCTCTCAGTAACATCAAACAGCTCCCTCAGCACTTGTGCTTCTCTCCCATTGAGTCTTATGGACTTGGGTGTGTTCAGTTCGTTTAATGTTCTCTAACCTGATCCTCCTTCACTGATGGAAGGTCTTGCTTTCTCCAGACATTGTTATCCAGGACCTGGGATTTCTGAAAGCCCTTACCAGTAAAGAATGAGGAAGGCATTGGCAACGTGTGTTGGTTTTGCAGGGCCAGGTTTTGGTAGCAGGGGAGGGGGGCTTTTAGGTGTGGCTTCTCTGGGAAGCCATGAGAAGCTTAACCCATGTCAGACAGAGCCAATGCCAGCTGGCTTCAAAATGGACCTGCTGCTGGCCAAGGCTAAGCCAGCCAGAGATGATGGTAACGCCTCTATGATAACATACTTAAGAAGGAAAAAAGTTACGGCACAGGTGTAATTGCAGCCAGAGAAGAGAGGAGTGAGAATATGTGAAACATATTCTCTTGTCTTCCTTTTGCTGCTAATGTACTTGTAGAAGCCCTTCTTGTTGCCTTTCACATCCTTCACCAGATTTAAGTCCAGGTGGGCTTTGGTTTTCCTGAAGCCTTCCATGCATGATGGGACAGTGTCTGTGGATTCCTCCTGGGTTACCTGTACCTGCTTCCAACTTTTCTGGGCTTACTTTTCATGTTCTAGTTACACTTGTGTTTTATTTCTAGCTTATTTTTGTCTGTGAGGTTTGATGTCAGGATTTTTCTCAGTCCCAATGTTACTTTGCAGAATAGCAACATTAATTTAAAATGGGTATGTTACCTAGAAAAATATTTTCAATTTTTCTTGATAGCATCATTATCTACCTGCTATTACTGTAACATTTTTTGCTTTAGAATGCTGCCAAGAAGGTTTTAATGGTAACACCCGAGTGGAACTAATGTGCATGGAAATGGGTATTGTTGAGTGGTGAGTTGGCTGCCTCTCTGTCTGCATAGCTAGGTCCATGAAGTGCAGCCATGAAGAATGCTGTGGGAGGGAGGCAGGGATGATGTTGTTTGGAAACAACAAGGGTGTTTGATGTTGCCACATCTGGCATAGCATTTTTATCAGTGCCCGTTGCGACACCAATGGCATGAGAATCTATTGACTCCAGGCCATGTCGAGTAGGACTTCCTCAACAGTCCAAACTAAGAAAACAAGAAGTAAAGTTAACGTGACAGTTCTTAACTGAGGTTAAGTGTGGCCTGTCCCCTAAAGATGCTTCCAAAGATTTTAAACACAGTGAAATTCTTCCCTCCTAGAGGAAAAATGTAAGACTGCCAGGTTCTTGAAGGTGACTAATTTTATTTGAGGCAGAGGAATTTGTTTTCAAACTGAGTGGCTTCTTTTTTTTCTTTAATTTTTTTGCTAATATGAACTATAGGTATTGTGTTAAAATCAGAAGTGAGGCTGATGCCCAGATACTAGCAGTACAATTAAACTCTTTCTGAGTTGACAAAGGGACTGGATGCCTGTTCCACAGTTGGTTCCTGAAAGCGCATCATTCTTCTGCTCTGTGTTCCTTGCATCCTTGATTGCACCTGTCTTTCTGTACTCATGTGCCTGTTCAAAGTTTAGCCATTGAAAATGAAAGCTGGTGTCTGGGTAAGATTAATACACTAACTGTAGGTAGTATTATGGGATTTTAGGATTTTTAATGAATCATCTTGAAGTCTTACTTTTTCAGTATCCCATTGAAGGCTAGTTTTTTATTCTCTTTTCAAGAGACAGGTAAGCTTCACAAACTATGGATGTTCATCCTCATTCTCACAAAGTTTGCTGAAGATAATTTTTCTACATCTCAACTTCCCAAATTTAACAATTTTGTTTGGTGTAATTTACTCTCCTGAACATAATTGTTTCTCAGTTGTTTGAATTACTTAACCCAGCAAAGAACGAAGTAAAACATTTTAAAATCAGATGAGTAGCTAAAAAATTTCCAGTAGCCAAAATGCCCGTAATCAATGACAGTAGCTGAATTTACTACTGGTGCACTTCAAAAAAATATTTACCCTAACAAACTAGTTGCCTTAGCATTTAAAATCTTTGTTTTAGCCTCAAAATGCAGATCTCTGCCTTAGCCTCAAAATTGTTATGATAGTTTGACTCCAAATGTGGAAAAAGAATCTTGAGTCTCTCTTTTCTGGTAAAAGACCCAAAATCTTTGAGGAAATCTCAAATGTGCCTCTCACTTACTTGTGTATGTTTTCTTTTACAGGGTGAGGAAATCACCAAGGAGGAGATTGACGTTCTGAATGATGCTTGCACCAAGCTGCAGGAACAGAAAAAATCACTGACAAAGGAGAAGGAGGAGCTCGAGGAATTGAAGGGTGACATACAGGAATATAGTGAGGTGAACAATGGGTCATGGAAATTCTTTTTCTGTTTATGTTTAGTTTTAGTAGAAATGATCTACAAATTCAAATATTATCTTGGTTGTCTGTTAGCCTGAAGTTGGTAGCTGAGTGAATGAACTTTGTATGAGACAATGCAAAGCCTCCTTTGTATAACATGGTCAAAGCCTGGTTGTTATCACTGGAGTAGTTCCCAGTAGATGAGCATCCTGTTCCTTTATTCCCAGAGTGACTAGGCTGACATGAGCTGACTGCTGCATGCTGCAGTTCTTCCTTATCAAGTGTAGATGTCAGTATTACTGAAACTTCAAGTAAAATGAATCTTATCCAGTCTTATGAAAGATGTGGAAAATAACATTTAAAGGGTGCATGAAAAAGGCAGCAGTGTTAGAATTTATTGTTCTAATTCTAGTCTGCCTTTATATGTCTTTCATTTACAAATGGCTCCTGTCTTGACATGCTTGTTGAAGTCTGGAGTGTCTCTTGTTGGAAATTCAAACCAACAAATGCTTTTCTCTCTCTTGACTATTTGTTTTAGGATTTGCAAGAGATAAAAGAGCTCTCTAAAACTGGCCAGGAAGAAGCAGTGGAAGAGTCAAAAGCAAGCAAGAGATTGACAAAGAGAGTGAATCGAATGATTGGTCAGATAGACAAAATTATTGTTGAATTAGAGACAAGTCAAAAGACAGTGGATGCAAAGCTGGATGGTGGTGATACTCCTGCTGGGTAAGTGACTTGGGAGCACTGGATGTGTCTCTGGCTGTTCACCTTCAACCTTGCTTTTGTCTGATGGAAAAGAACCAGTAAATAACTTGCTCTTTAGAATATTGAGATAACTGATTTTAAATATAAAATAACAAAATGCTGTTGCAGATTTTTCTAAGGTTAGATGTGGTTGAAATTAGAAAGGAAAAAAGGTGGTATAATTCCCCAGATGGTAGTCCTGAGGGCATTCTGAAAGTCAAAGCATATCTTAACCATCTTGTCCATGTCTCTGGCCCTAATGGTGATAGAGATGAAATCATGCCTTTAGTCAAGCTCCTCACACAGTAGGTTTGCCCTGTGTCATTGATTGAAAAGATGCACAACAGTGTGGTGAGCATGTTCATGTTTGTTCTTTAGTAGTAAAGATGTTAGTGAGGGGAAAAATTGCAAGGAAGTCTGTGATATTTCTGGAGAAAAATGGGGGAATGGGTTTGATGGAAGAGAGGAGATCATTTTACACAGTCCCTTTCCAAAAAAATTTACTTCATTTCAATTTTTTTACACATTTACAGATTTTCAAACAAAGGTATTTTTTGATAGTTTCATTGCAAAATTCATTTAGCAACACTTACCCAAGTCTTAATATTATTGGAGAGTCTTTCAGCCATCCTGTGTTAAACAGTCATATGCTGCCTATTACAGAGACTGAAATACCTGAAAACTGTGGCACAAACTCTCACAGTTTGTCATCATGAATGCTGTATTAGTCTAGTTTATGCTTACACCATTTTGCATGATTCATTGAGAGAGTATCCCAGTTCCCAAAGAGCATAACTAAACAAAACCAAGGATTCTGCTTTTGTTGCTTCTGAACTTTGTTTTTTCCAGTCCCCAGGGCAAACGGTCATTTGTTTCAGATTTTGTGTAGTAGCATTAAGGCAGCCGTGTGAATGGTGCTGCAGAGAAGCTGTTGATCAAAACCATCTGAATTTGTAAACTAACGATACAGTGCAGAATCTTTTTGTACTGAATGTAATTCTACTTTGTAATGGATGGCTTTCTGGATCACTTTGTAGGTGATTATGGATGATTGAAAATTATTAGTTTAAACATTGTTTAGTTGTCAAAGGCTTGTCTTCTAACCTTCAAGATAAAGCCCTTCTGTTTAGTATTTATTGGGTTCACTGTTTCCTGGGTTTCAGCCCGGTCTATAATGGAAGATGGTTCTTCAAACTATCAAAATGCATAGGCAAGCAGAGGCTTGAGGTTGCAGCACAGACAACTTCATGAGATCAGTGAACAGACAGTGCAAACATCTGGAACCTCTTAGTCCTTTCTTCTGCGAAGTCTGGTCCTTGATAGGAGCTAACTTGCTCAAGTGATTGGTTTTCGGCTTTTGTTTTCCTGTGATTTTCAGTAATTTTCTGTAGGCCAGCCCCTAAATCTAAAAGGATGACAAATGCATGGCACTGCATCTTTGGTAAATGTGGGCTGTGGGGCAAAGAGCATTAGATATACAGTCTGGGAATCACAGAAACTGTACTAAACTTTATTTCAAATGCTACTGGATACTTGTATTTGTGAAATAAAACATGTGGAAACTAAAAGCATGAGATTCAACTTTAAGATAAAAATCTGCTTGTTGATCAGTAACTCATTTTTACTTTTTTGCATTCTGTTCAGGATTATAAATAATTACATAATACTTCTACAAGTGTCCTGCAGTGTAGTGACTTTCAGTACTGCCTTTGGTTAACTTCTTTGGAGTACCTGCTTTCCATGTGCAGTTTGTGCTTTCTCTTCAGGGAGAATCTCATCAGTATTGCTGAGCTAATCAGTGCAATGAAACAAATTCAGAAGATTCCAGAGGAGAAGCTAACTAGGATTGCAGAGGCACTAGATGAAAACAAGGATGGCAAAATTGATATAGACAATGTTGTTAAGGTAAGTCTGTGAACTACTTGAAGAAAATAAGGCTAACCATTCTTCAAACACTGGGCCTGTTTTGACTTAAATTCATAGTGCTGTCTTTTATAAGAGTCTTCATGCCAGTGAAGTTTTTGGTAATGTATTGTAATTAGATCTTACAATAGGTATTAGCATCTTGAGAATTTATATGGCTATCTTTTTGGGGGAGAAAAAAAAAATCTTTATCCCATGTCTCTTATACATATTACCTTTAAAGCTGTAGGTTTCCCTGTATGTCTGTGAAGTCTGATAAATTATGGTAATTTTGTTGCTACTTACAAATGGGAAGGAGTAGAAGGACTACTTTAGGAACACCACTGTTGGCCAGAGTCTTGACAGAACACCTTATAGATATATTTTATATCAACACAAGATAGTAGCTTCTCTTGCCTACTCATATGCCTTGGTTATTTCATTGAGACCGGTATTTCCTGTACTTGAAAAGCAACAATCAGTTGTACTTTAAGCCCACTGTGAATGACTTGTATTTGTTACCTGATTTGTCCTGTGTTCTCATTTTGCAGAACATTCTCAAATTTTCTCTGCATTTCACCTTCATTTTCTTGTTTCTTTTTTACTTGATAAATTTAGATATGTCCTGAAACTCATTTCCTTCCAAGTCATTTTCCTACTCAATACAGAAATAGCACTTAAACTAAGGCCAGCTAGAAAATCCAGTATCAGCCTCTTGAAACACACTTTCCCTCTCTACTGAAGTTGTCCCAGTGGTGATTATCTTCTCTGTTGCTCTAAACAGCTGTTGTACAGTTAGCAACACAGATAAACTGTACTTCTGAATTTTGCATATATTGCAGAATAATTCTAGGAACTTGAGGAGCTATACCAAGAATACATTCGGACAAAAAGCTATGTGAAGGAATTTGGAATCATCTACTAAATGATTTTTTTCATTTGCTTTCTGAAAGGCCCACCTCCCTCTACTCTAAAATATATGCCTATTTAGTGCAGTAGATCTTTTTTGATAAAATTGAGCTTATAAATTACTGTCTTAAATACTGTTTCAGCAGGTACTGAATCTGGGCTTTCCACTGGAATAGATAAAATAAATGAGTCTGTTTTACTAATGCTTTAAAATGTGAGTCTGTGTGTGCTGCACACACAAAGGTCAGAAATTCTACATAATTTGTTATACATTTTAGCTTTTTTCTACTACTCTGAATATGTTTGAGGTCCTGGTTGTGGTTTGAATTTGTCTTTCATGTAAGAAAAAAGTGCTATTTTTCTTGAACATGAGAACTGAATACTTTTGTTATTTTAACAAATTATATGAAAGTGCCTCCATCGTGAAAACTAAATGCTCTCTCAATTTTATTTTATGTTCATCTAGGTAGTAGAATTGATTGACAAAGAAGATATTGATATTGGCACTGGTCAGGTTGCTGAGATTATGTCACTGCTTCAAAAAGAAGAAAAACTGGAAGAGAAAGAGAAAGCAAAGGAAAAGCATGATAAAGAAGCGGCAGAAGCAAAGAATTAAGCTTCAGAATCTGAAGCTAATGCACTTGTAACCAAAATCTTGTATATCTTTGTGTCTAATGGCTACATATTACTTGAGCTTTGTGATTATGGGAAGTGTTTTGAGCTGATTTTGGTAATAAATCGTAGATATGTTTTCTGACATATGGAATGAAATTTCTGTTCATCAGAGAAGTGATTTACTGTCATTCCATACTGATGAAAACGAATTGTGCTTCTTTAGCAGTGCTCCTGCCCACAGAAACATGTATTTGCACTCATTGTTGTGGTACAGTGATCCATTAAACTTGGAAGTTTGCTGTATAAATTAAGTGTATCTATCATGGAAAAATGTTTCCCATTTATTTTCTTCCATCAATACATGGGGCCCAACCTTGCTCTGCTTCTACCTTTAGGCTTTTTCAGAATTTAATACAAACTTTCTTTTCTGTCACAATATTACATATTTTGGAACCTTTTAGTGAAGATTCTGTGGCTTCAGTAGTAGCTCTGTAGATTGTTTTTTTTAAGCGAAATATCACTAAGCTGTTGCCTCACTGACAGAGAATGTGTCATTCTGATCACTTTTATGAATTCGTGTTAGTTATTTTTTTTCTGTTGAAGGGAAAAATGAGATTTTTCCCTAGAATGGAAACATGGCATGAAGTTTGCTACTTATGGGTGCCTTACACTTCTTAAGACTAGGGAGTAGGGTGTGCTGCCTCTACTCAAAAGTCCATAAGTTATTAAAGCATTGGAATCACAGGAGCCTTTAAAATAGTTTCAGAACACAATCTGTCACATGGTAAAGTGAGTTAAAGTGTTTGTCTAAATAGCAAAATGAAAATAATCATAAGGGGAACATGTCAGTTGTGATCTTGCATACGTTTTTAGAAAAATGCAGTTATCTCTGCATGCTTGGTTTTCATCTGATAATTATTTACACCATAACTAGTTCTCTTACCTCTCAATTTTCATCTCAGGTATAACGCCATTAACCAGCTATAGTCAGAGTACATCAATATGTTCATCTCATGGCTTTGCTTACTGTGCAGTCAACAGGTTGTGTCTGGTATTGCCAGTGCTTTGATTACACCATTTGTTTTCTAATTAATTGCTTATAGTCACTGTCTTTAACTGTGTGACTAAATACTGGCAGTAGGTCAAAGTTGGCTCATTGATGTTCCTTCTTAGAAGTAAAGTTTTAAGACTAAAATATAAACTCTGGGATGTTTCATAATTCTTGGTAGCCTAAATTTTCCACTTTTCTTAAAATCTGCTATGAAATACACATCATGTGGCTTGAACCAGCAGGGTTGTGGTTTGTTTTTTTTATTCTATTTTTATTTTATTTTGCACCCAGAATTATAAAATGTATGAACATTCTTGATTTTGTGTACACTATAGAGAGTACATCTTACAATGGCACTGTACACGGTCATATGGAGGTGGGCAGTTAGTACTTAATGCTTTTAGTCATAGTTGCATATTTTCATAGAAAATGTTGACTCCCAAGCGTATTTCAGCATACTTCCATGTGCAGTATTTATCCAGATTGGCTAAATTATTTGTATAAACTTATTTGAACTTAGTGGAACAAAAGAAGTTTTGACAGTGTCATGGCTTGCATGATGGACCATTGTATTTAGTTGTTTCCAAAGCAATATGTACAGTGAGATGTACAGTTCTAGAAAAAGAGTCAGTGTCTAGTTCAACTGTTGAGTTCATATTCTGTACAGTTTTCAAAGAGAGCTGCTTACAGCAAGAGCCTCCTGAGAATTACTGTAACTGTATCTGAAGTGTAAAATTGCTGTGACAAAGCTGAAGTTTCATGTCGGTACAATCTTTGTGGTTCATGTTTCCCTAAACAAGGGGACTCTTCCTCATAAGTCAAGGTTAACTTGGAGATTTCAGCATGGAAGGCACTTCGTAGATTTTTGAAGATCGGACTTCACTAGGTGCTTTTTTTAGGCCAACACTTAGATAAAATTGCAAGAGTAAAACTAATTTCACAAAAATACAATCTAGAAATGAATTTTACACTGTTTAATTTACAGTTAGAACGAGTGGGCTTTGAAGTATGCTAAATTTTGCAGTTACATATTTTCCATTTGATAACAATGTATAGCAATATTACTTGACATTCCTGAAATATGGTAAAGATACTTTAAAACTGCTTGCTACCTTTCGTGGAATATCAAAAACCTAAGAATTGTGTGCACTTGAATGCAGATTTAAAACAGGGAAGTAGCAAAAAAAGCTGTTTTCAAAGATTCATTGATTAGAGTTTTACAGAGCTTTAACTCTCCTTACAGTAAATCAGCTGATTGTAGTATTTGGGAGTTTAGGACAGAGGCCATTCTGTGTTTACTGTTCTCTTTAAATTTTCTGTGGTTTAAATAAGAAGGGAGCCAAAAACAGCTGATATTTTTTATTTTAATGAAGAACATCCTGACGAAAATAATTGTCATACACTCATTGAGCATTTTTAGCTTTTGGACTTGTTTGAAATTTGGCATATTTTGAAATCTTCACAGGTTACATAAAATTGATTTAAATGTCACTCACAAATGCCAGTTTTCTGCTGTTACCGAAAGCATTTAAATGGCACATCAACCATAGCAAAGGATTTTCATGGGGAATATCTTCCTTACACTGTTGAAAGTAGGCAAATCCATGACAGCTGGACTTGAACAACACATTTTCTGAAAGCTTTACAAGATTAGGAAGCCCTTGGTGATCCACTTCTACCCAGTTTTGAACCTTCCCAAGCAGCTCTGTCCCAGCGATACAACTCCAGCGGATCACTGGCTTGAGGACCGGCTTCAGATAATGTGCCTGGTTGTCTTTTGTGTTGACCAAAAAAAACCAGGAGCTGCAGTACTTTCAGAGAAAGGATGACTTGCGAGTGTACAGTAACTGGTCAGAACTTATTCCTGAATGAGTATTTAATCAGGAGATGTAAATATTTCTTCAAATAACTAAAGGATGTGTGAGATTTCCATGACTGTGACTTGAAACAGGCCAAGCCTCTGAGCTCAGAGTTAGGTAATTGGTAAGACTATTGTCAGGATTCTTACAGATTCAAATAACACAGATTTTGACTATAAACTATTCAGGGGCTAAAATGTAAAAAGCAAAAAAAAGAAAAGCTTTTTTAAAAATTCAGTTAGCAACAGGAAGAGAAGTAGAGTAGGATGTAATCTCTTTTTCCCCTTCAAAACAAGTGGGTTATAGGACATACTTTACTGAAAAACTTGTTTCTGTTTCATCATAGCTGAAAAGATGGTTTTTTACAGAGATTTTTGTCACTGGCTACATGCTGTGAGAGTAAATCTGCCTGCAGGTTAAGTACCAGAAAACTGATTCAGTAGGAGGTTTCAGCAGGACTACATGCAGGCAGAGAAGAATCTCTTGCCAGGATAGTACCTTACACTTACATAGGTTTAACTGGGGGAAAAAGTTACATTTTTTTATACAACTCCAAAATACTTCTTGTAACTTTATATCTGCATACTGTGCTAATTGTTTAAACTTTAGCTACTTCAGCATGTATTTAAATACTTTTAAATTGTTAATATAAAAAATTTGGGTATATTTAAAAGAAGAAGCCCATATTCTGTCCTTTGTTTGTATTATGAGTTTTGCTTTTCAGTTGATGAATTTCAGCCCATGTTATAAATTTTAAGTTGAAAATCATTTGTCTATGCTCTGAGCATACAGGTCCTGTGTTTGCCATAATGCAGTATAAAATTTTTATGTTAATTGGAGCTTGTGTCCTTTGTTTAGTTATAATAAAATTATAATTTTGAAACCTAATCTCTCCATTATTTTTCTGTTGCTGTAGATTATTTAATTTATTGTTGTTCAGATGAGATGCCAGACATGGAGCTGGATACTGATGACCTCTGGGGGGCTGGTGGATTGTGTGGGATTTGGTGGGGTGGTAGTTCTTGCAGAAATTCTAAATGTAGGGCTGCTTGCCTGCCATAGTGAATTGTGCTAAACCATTCTTACAAAGTACTGTATTTTAGGCAGAGAAAGTGGGGAGCACTGTACTCTTTACAGAACTAATAGATCAAGTGTTATTCCAAACAGACATAGCTCTAGGAAGGATCCTTGTTTGGTCTTGCCCAAGTTATGGAGAAAACATATCTGAAATAGTTTCACAGTTTATTTTATGTCAGGCCGTGCCCCTTGCTCCTAATATTGGGAAGTTATATGTATTCCTCTGTAATCCTAATATTCTTCACAAAGCATACAGCAGACTTTAAGTCACAGAATTGCAGAGTATGCTGAGTTGGAAGGGACCCACAAAAATCATCAAGTCCAGCTCCTGGTCCTGCATGGGGCCACCCTAAAGAGTCACACTGTGTGCCTGAGATTATCATCCAAATGCTTCTTGAGCTCTGCCAGGCTTGGTGCTGTGACCACTGCCCTGGGGAGCCTCTTCCAGTGCCCAACCACCCTCTGGGGGAAGAACCTTTTCCTAATACCCAACCTAAACCTCCCCTGACACCAGGCCAAGTCTTGAGCATTGGCAACAATATTCTTTAAGAAAAGCTGTTAATGATTTGTGGTTTAACTGGTCACCTGGCAGCCTGGGTGGGGAAGCAGAGAGCCCCTGAGCCAGCAAAGTGTCCTGTGCATGTCTGGTCCCTTGGAAATGACTGAGCTGCCTCAAACATAACTGGGAGTGCTGCTGTTGCAGAAGCTTCAGCGCTCGCCTTGGCCCAGCTGTGGTTGGCACTTGGGAGAAATGTGCAGAACAGAAAATCAGCACTCAGAAGATGGGAAGGTCCTGGTTTGTGGAGCTGTGTTGATAAAAGTAGTCTCCTGGCTGCTTTTGAACAGGATTTGGGAACATGCAAATGTTGAATCTGTTCTCTAGTGTCGAAGTGTTTCAACAGGTGGCTGAAAACAACCTCCTGCTTGACAAGCTTTTAAAATAACAACAAATAGACTAGGTGGGGTTGCAGGTTTTCCCCTGTTTCACTTAAAACTAAATATCAAATTAAAAGCTTTAAAAATGGTTTTTGCTTTGAAAATTTTCTTTAATGACAGACTTATTTAGAGTGAATAGGAGTGCTGAACAAGTGTGGTCAAACTGACCAGCAGAGAAATTGGAGTTTGAGTTTGTGAATTAGATGTGGACATTGGCAAGTGTCCTTGTTCGTATATACTGGTGTCCTGAATGCCCAAGAGAGACTGACTTCTGGATCCAGTGTTATCTTTGCTGCGATACAATGGTTATATCAGAGAAATTGCACTCCTTTGTGAATCTATTACACATTTATAACAATTATGTCTAGTTATTGTTACAGTCTAAAGGAAAAATGGGGGGTTTTTTGGACTCTCTTGCCTTTTTGTAGGAAGAAATCAAAGCAGTGGTACCCATGACTGCACAGGGTGCCTGGCTGGTCTGGTTGATGCGCAGGCACAAGGCAAATTCTAATCTCAGAGAAACTGAGGCTGGAAGGCACCTCGAGGTCATGTGGTCCAGCTGCCTGTTCAGAGCTGGTTTCCAAGGGCCGTGTCCCATTGGGGTTTGAGTTTCTTCAAGGATGGAGACTCCACCACCTCTTTGCACCCCCTCTAGATGGACCTCTGCACCACCTGTGTCAGTGCTTGATTAGTCTCAGGAATAAAAGAGGTTCTTTCTTATGCTTCCCTTTTGACAGATGAGGATAATATTTTATTACAGATGTGAATTTGTGCACTGTCTGCAAATATATACAGAGGGAATGGCAAATGCTTGCACTATTAGTAGATAATGCAGATGTAGCTGTGACTTGACTGGGTGGAATCTACTTTTATATAAGGTTGGGCAGAAAGCTGGCTGGGAAAACATCTGACTTCATGAAAACACAGTCTGAAAAGGATTAAAGTAGAAGTTTTATTGCAAACTATTTTGGTGAAATGTTGCTTAAAGGGTGAACACATCTGCATAGTGGTGTGGAGAGATGAACAGTCTTGTGGTTGTTTCATCAACCTGAGGCTTGAGAAATGTGTGTTCAGTTAATGCCTAGTCTGTCAATAACACATCACTTGGCTCTTGTGCCACTGTAACATAAAACCTCCTTGACAGTGACTGGGCAGACAAGAAGTTCTCCAGAGCAGAATCTCCCTGTGCAAGGTCCTAGTACAGTATTTTGTAGCTATAAGGCTTTTAAATACTGAATGCAGACAGTGACAGGCCATGCCAAGCAGTTTCTCTGGCTAAGGATTCTTAGTTTCTCACTGCTTATATATTGAAAAGTGTTTCTGCTATTTTCTTGAATTATTTCTCAGTGCTGACTGATGTGAGCAGGAGGATGTTTATAGTGTGTTTCTAATTCCTCATACTCTGTGCTCACTTCCATTTTTGTGTACTGTTGGATATAAATCTTTCTCAGTAGTTAAATATCCTTCACAGGTCAAAATTCTTTGGGGGCTCATTAGCATGTACAATTTTACCCTTGCCAAACCTTCTGTGGTTTGCAAGCATCAGTTTCTCTCATTTAACTGGCGTAAAGGATTTCTGCTATGCTAGAGATGGATCTAATGCAGATTTGCCGCTTTCCGTCTAGTATTTCTCTCTATGTATATTGGCAGAGCAGCCCCTCCATGAATGGCCTGATTTATGTCTCAGGGAATGCTGCAGCCAGCCGTTTGAGATGTCAAATCTCCCGTGCATGTTGGGAGAGGCTGCGAATTCTCCCTCCCTCTCCTTTTGTCTTAGCTCCAACCCAAGAACCTTCCAAGTTCCTTCCTAGCTGCATTTTCAGGTCCTTGATTAAGCCAGATCTTCAAACTGTCCTAAGAAGAGCTTCTGCAAGGAGCTGAAGGGTAAATGGGAAATGAGCAACAACAAAAAATAAAGACAAAAAAAAGTCTTTAGAATCTTAATTAAGTTGGGAATTAACAACCTGTTATGCAGAAAACCTGGGGATGTCTGCAAGTTCTAGGCTTGTAAATGCGAGAGTTTTGTTTTCCATAGACCTAATTCCAAAGTAGTGAAAAAATCAGCAGGTTTTTCTTCTCCATCCTTCCCATCCCCCAACCTTTCCCTTTTCTCTATCCCTTACTTGATATGCAGGACCAAAGAGGGAGGATTTATGAAGTCCTTGTTGCACTTTGGTTTCTCAGAGTCTTGCTTTGCACTGGTGGAAGTGGAGTTGAAATATAGTGACCTTTTATTTTTCCAGTGAGCTTCTCCCCACCGGATGGTTTTCAGTGCTTGGTGTGTGTAAATCCTAGTCATTACCAGCCTTCATCAAGCTCTGCTCTCACCTTCCTCTGTCACTGCACCAGCTCCACTGTGGGCCCTGTGCAGTCTCTGCTCCTAAGAACAGGATTTTGATTTCCCTATGAATCTTCTGTGCTCTTATCACAGGGAACTGTGGCTTACTTCTGTAAGCCACAACATTTCAGTGGAAAGTATGTTCTTCAAAACCAACAGTGACACTGCAAGGAAGGCATGCACATCCCCATTTTTAGACCTACCTTCTGCAACTAGAGTTACCCATCAAATTCTGTGATTAAACTAACACTGTGCTCCCATAGTGATTTAGTATGATTTGAAGTTTACCCAAACCACTTCGGATCTTTTTCCCAAGAAAATCCTTTGTGCTCTGAAAATTAGAACCTTTTGAATACCTAGGTTTTGGACTTGTAAATTCAAGAATTGACCAATGTCAACCCAACAGCCCTCTTCAAGTAAATGACAGGGGATGAAACATTAACAGAAAAACATTATTTGTAACTCTTTTCTCCCTTTGTGCTCAAGAGAAATCTGACATGGAAAATAGCTCACCTAGCCAGACTCATGGAGGATCTGTGAATGGAAATAGGTGGGGAGAGCTGATAGTAGCATTTTGGTTGTGCTTTCTCCCCTGTAATTTGCCCTTGAGTGACCAGGCTACTATAATATTTGTTTTAATTTTGTGAATATGATCCTACCATTTGTCAGGAGAAATATAGTATAGAATACTATACTAGTATAGAATATACTACATAGAATATAGATATATAATATTCTATACTATACTAGTATAGAATATAGAAATATAGAAGTATAGTATAAAGTATAGAGAAATACAGAAATACGGGTGCAGTAATACATGTGCCACTCAGCCTGATACTCTTCCTGGAGCTGGAACTTGGGTGCTTGAGAAAGCGGGGGAAAGGCTTTACGACTTCTTTTCCACTTTTAATAAGTGGTGCCACGGTGGCTGATGAAGCAGACACATCCCTTGCGTTTTGCAGAAGAGCGGGATAAATTTGCTCTGTCAGAGCACTACGATCAGCATCCCGCGGCATTCCCAGCCCACGAAGGACTCCCGAAGGAAGCTCTTCCACAGTCAATGCCGCCTGTGCCCGCTGGATGGCGCCCGCCCCCCGGCTCCAAGCGCATCCCTGCTCCGGTCCCATCCCATTCCCGATTCTCCTGCCCTGTCGGTGTGTCCAGCTCCTTGTCCTGCACTCACGGGCTCTGTTTCGCAGAGTCACAGAATGGCTTGGGTTGAAGGGGACTTTAAAGATCATCCCGTTCCAACCCTCCCACCGTGGGCAGGGACACCTTCCACTAGACCAGGTTGTTCAAAGCCCTATCCAACCTGGCCTTGAACACTGCCAGGGATGGGGCATCAGCAGCTGCTCTGGGTGACCTGTGCTAGTGCCTTGGCACCTTCCTAGGATCACAATCATTTATGTTGGAAAAGACCTCCAAGATCATCAACCCCAAAATCTGTCCCATCACCCCCTTGCCACCTAGACCACAGCACTAAGTGCTAATAATAAACTTATGCCTTATATTTAATCTAAATCTCCCCTCTTTCAGTTTAAAATCACTACCTCTTCTCCTGTTGCTGCAGGCCCTGCTGTGAAGTCTGTCCTCATCTTCCTCGTAAGCTCCCTCTAGTTTCTGGAAGTGCTGCTGTGAGGTGTCCCCGGAGCCTTCTCTTCTGCAGACTGAACAGCTGCAGGTCCCTCAGCCTGCCTCCAGAGCAGAGGGGTTTCAGCCCTCTGAGCATCTTTGTGGCCTCCTCTGGACGCACTCCAGCATGTCCATGTCTTTCCTGTGCTGGGGAACCCTAGAGCTGGACACACTGCTCCAGGTGGGGTCTCGTGAGATCAGAGTAAAAGGGTAGAACCACCTCCCGTGCTGGCCATGGTGCTTCTGATGCAGCCCAGGATATGATGGGCTTTCTTGGTTGCAAATGCACATTTCTGGGTCATGCCCACCATTTCCCAGCTTTTTGTTTTTCAAATCTTTCATTCCTCTCACTGAGGATGCTGTTTTCTCAAGGGGATATGGAACTGTTTCTGCCCTCAGTTCTTGGTCCCCCCATACTCCCTCTTCTTGTGTTTCATCTCTCTGTTTGTCAGCAAGATAACCCTTTTGTGTGAACTAGAATAAATCTTTGCTATCTGATCAAATGACTTGGTATAATCAGACACTAGACTTCCCAAAATTAATCCCTCTTTAAAACACAGCATCATTTCTAAGAAGTTCCCCAATCTTAGTTGAAAATTTGACAGTGAAAGAAAATCCACCACAAACCTTTGGTGAGCTCTTGTACTCATTTATTGCTCTTGCTATCACTCTGTGGTTTGTGGAGGTTTTCTTGTGGAGGAAGGGAGAGGGGAAAGAGTCTTTAAAAACAGAAAAATAAATTAACTCCCCACCCTTGGAAAATCAAATAGCAAAAAGCCAAACTGCCTCTAGTGAATTTGTCTGATGCCGATTTCTATTCATTTGGCTTCAGCTGGCTCAGTTGAAAACATTTTCTTTGTGGGGTTGCTATGGGCTGCACTACCATGGACTAACTCTGGAGCTGCTCAGCTCTTCCAAAAGTTTCCCGACTCTCATCAGTGACCTGTGTCCTGCCCTCCCCAAAGCCCTTCCCTCCGTGCTGGTGGTGCATAACATTTGCTTATGGACTCTTCAGTACTGACACTGTGAGCAAGGTGTTCAGCTGTGCCTGGTGGGGTTTTGTGTGCCTTGATTGCAGAGCATTCGATGTGACTCCACATCTGGAGGTGACATCCAAACCCCTCTGAAGATATGGTCCTTTTGTGACAGATTAAAGTCCTAATCTGGGTTTGCATCTCCCCACAGAGCCCAGTGCTTTCCTGTTGCTGTAAAAGCAGCTGTGCTGATGTGCTCTCCTGTGTAAAGGTAGATTCAGCTCTTGTCTCGAGGGCTTAACAAATGTATTACTCAAGGCTATAAACACTTAATTAACAGAAACTGAAAGTCCACTCTCATTTCTTTGCAATGAGGCATTTTGGGAACCAAATACTCGGTCAGTTTAGAGTAGATTACACAGATGTGATTCAGCGTTTGGATGCGATACTTCAAATGACTCAGGTATGTTATAAAATACCACAGCTTGGTGAAAAAGCATGAATCAGAGAATCAGAATAATTCAGGCTGGAAGGGACCCCCAGGGCTATCTGACCTTCTGCTTAGAGCAGGGCCAAGTTTAGATCAGGTTTCTCCTGGCCTTGTCTAGTCATGTTTTGTTTGTCTCTAGGGATGGGGATTTCAGAAATTCCTGGGCCATATGTCTGACCACCTCCAGGGTGATAATTTTTTCCTAAAATCTGGTGAGTGTGTCCTATGTCACAGCTAGTGTTTGCTGCCTCTTGTCCTACTACTGTGCAACCCCAAGAAGAATTTGGCTCCATCTTCTCCACACCCTCTCATTAGGTAGTGGCAGATTGCAATAAGGTCCCCCTGGAGCCTTGCCCTCTCCAGGTCAGCAGGCCCAGCTGGCTCAGCCTCTCTCCATACACTTTGTGGTCCAGCTCCCAGCCATCCTGGTGGCCTCTGCTGGATCCACTGTGGACAGTTCACATCTGTCTCATGCTGAGGAGCCCAGAACTGGAGCCAGCACTCAGGGTTTGTCTCACCAGTTCTGAGCAGAGGGAAAGGACCATCTCCCTGGGCTTCCAGGAAATGTCCTTCCTAATGCAGCTGTTGGCCTTCCTTGTTTCAAAGACTCATTGCTAGATCATGGTCAACCTCTCCACCAGGACCTTTATTGCAAAGATGCTGTCCAACTGCTCAATGACCATCATGTACTGGTGCATGGGGTTATTCCTCCTGGAAGCAGAGCTTTGCATTTGCCTTTGTAGCACTTCATGATGTTCCCATTAGCTGGTTCCTCCAGCCCACTGAGCCTCTCTGCACTCAGCTCTCCCTCCCCTCCCACGTAAAGACCGCTATGATCACAGAGCTGAACACTCCACTGAACAAGAAAGGGCGAAAGGGGACAAGGAGGTCACACAGTTAATGCACAATGTGGAATAGCTGAGTCTCACTTGCCAAATCCAAGAGGTTATTCAGGGTAAAACCAGTTTAATGACAGGCATGACAATTTACGAAATTATTATTAAGTGAAAAAACTACCATGTGGTGTTACAGAAGGTCTGAAAAAAACCCCATTAATAGGCTGTTGGTTCAAATGTGAAAGTGCTAAACTCATCAACTATGATGTGCTCCAAAAATAGAGACTTGAGCCTCTGCAACTAAAAAATAATGCTTCCCTTAGGAAGACTTAACCACGGCTAAACAGAAAGCTTTCTGGCTGATGGCCAACAACTGTTTTTTCAAAAGTCCTGTACCTAACTTTCTTTTCACTGCTTTCTGGTGGAAAGTTTCTTCCTCTCCTCCCCTCCCCTCCTCTCCCCCATTTCTGTTAAGCAGTGATGTGTATTCAGAAATGTTGTAAGTTGAAAAGTTTGTGATTTTTGTACGTACTGATCCCACGAGACAAAAATGACCTGTCCATTATTTACGCTACATGGGGTAAAACTTTAAACAAAGAGTTGTTCTTCAATTCACCTTCCAATTGTATGTTTTCTGTCCTACAGGTTTTCTAGATGTGAACTATGGCAATGTGGGTTTTTCAGTTTATTCGACAGAACTGATAAGTGCAGTTTAGAAGCTGCTGTGCAGCAGAGCTGGAAATTGCCAGATCTTTTTCCAAAGTCAATGGGTTTTGGGGTTTTTGTTTGAGCTATAAATACTGCTTGCCCCAGGTCTCTCTGCCCTGCATCAGAGATTTAAATACTGCCTTGATAGTTCAGACCCGAAAAGGGCTCCACAGCCACAGGGACTGTTGGGTTGTTTGCTAAAGGTTATAAAAAAATTGTTAAACCCCAGAGCTTCCTGAGTCCAAGAAGAGCCTGTATGCAGGTGAGAATTCCTTTGGAATAAGCATCACCAAGGCAATCAGGTGATGGCAGATCATGCTGAGAGCAGTGGGTTAAAAAGTGCTTTTAGACTGTAATGAAACAGAATATAAAATATAATGATATCAACAAAAAATACATTCTGAGTTCCACACTCCCTGGCTCCCAGGCCCGTAAGACTCACTTTATACAATGACTTTGCCTATAGCTGCTGTCGAGCTACCAAGTCTTTACATCATGCTGTAACCTCTTGAGTATCCAGTGTGAGCTGAAAAGTAGTTAGTTGGAAATGAACTATTGAAATAAACCCCCAGGCCGTGGTGGAGTCTCCCTGCCTTTCTGTCTTCCACCAGAGGTCTAGTTCTCATTCCTTGCATGGGATGCACAGCTCCCTGGAGAGGAAATTTTACTTTTCAGGAGTTAACCACAAACCTGCCAGCAGCAAGACAGATTTTACTGAGGACGTGAGCAAGAAGGTGTGATCCAGTGCACAAATTCCGAAAGAGGAGGCAGCAGCTGGTGCGGCTGCAGCGCGACAGAGAAACATCTGGAAGCTGTGGGAGACTTTAATCCAAGTGGGACAGCATGACGCCTTTTGTCTGCCTTGTAAGAGCTTTCTGGGCCAGTTTCCTAAGAAAGCTGTATGTGAGATAAGGGAGGTGGCTACACCAGGCGTCAATGAGGCTTGAAGTGTGTTGGAGCCAGGCCTGGGCATTGCCCTTCAGCCCTAATACCAATAAACTGGAGCAGCTCCAGATCAATGAGAATCATGAGCAGTTGGTTGCTGTGAGGAATAGTTAATGGCATTGCATGGCTTTAACATAGAAAATACAGGACTGAAGGCAGGGAACACCTAAGTTTGGAAGCATTTGCTGCACGGGGCTTAGTGCTCTGTTCTCCTCAACAGCTGCTAGGATGAGAGAAGAGCAATCAACTTAATTTTCAGTGAAATTACCAGAACAGTGGGGTTTCTGCAGACTCTCACCAGCGCAACTCGAGGCATTGCAGTTCCTGGTGTTGGCTGGAGGCTGCTAGGCCTGTAGCTAGCAGCTGTGACAGCTGCTGAAACTCAGCAGTTGATGTGTTAGTTTAAACCAACACCACTCATGCTTCAAGTTATTGTGCCAGACCACACCATAGAAGAATTTGGGATGAGACCACAGCACCTCTCTCATCCAATACCCTGAACAAAGCAGGTCCCAGCAAAACCAGTTTGCCCAGGGTTTCATCCAGCTGAATGCCACAACCCCTCTGGACAACATATTCGTGACATTTAACCACCCCTATATTGATTTCTTTTTCTTTATTACTTTAATTGTAATTTCCCATGTTGCAACTTGTGTCCATTGGCTCTCTGATATCACAGGGCAGACAATACTGTTAGTTATTACTTATTACTCCTCAATTAGTAACTTGTTTCTTCATAACCACCGACTGGATTCTGATGTGATTATGCTGCAGGAGTGGAGGACACGCACCACCCCTGCTTTGGCCAGGCTGGTCACTGTAACAGGACTCCTGTACCAGCTGAGCTGCAGAGATGCTGCTCCCCCCTCACACTGGAGACTCTCCCACACAGCCCAGCTCAGCAGCCCAGGGAACAGCTGCCTTTTTGCAGGGCAGTGGAGTCATCCCTGTTCTGTAGCTGTGCAGTGGCTGAAAGCCTTCTGAGATCCTTGGGGATGAAAAGCTCTGTAAAGACTGGAATTGTTTATTATGATGATTACTGAAATAAAACTTTAAAATGCCCTAATGTAAGGAGTTCATTGGAAATTTTACAATTTGGGGTGTTTTATGAGGGGAGAAGCTATTTCCAAGAACCACATTAGAGTAAGTCCCCCTTAGGACAGTGCAAAAGGAGAGTTCCAGTGTATTACAAAATTAGCATGGCTGTAGCTTTCTAAGCTTTTAAGATCCCTTGGTATCAGGGGGAAAGGGGAAAGGAGAGTCAGGCAGCCAGAACAGGAATCCGTTTCTATTGGGAAACCATTAGAAAGATGCAATGTGATGGCTGGGACCCAGACAGAATTTAAATGTCATCCCTTTTCTATAAATAATGCATAAGCATCATTATATTTTTTAATGCAGAGCCCAGAGGAAAATAATCACTCTTGATTGAATTGGGATGTAACATTTTGGACTGGAATTCAGAGGTCCCAAGTTCAGGGGTCCTGGGCAGTGTGTCCCAGCTGCTGGGTGCTCTCTACTCCCATTTGAGCATCTTGGGAACAAAGGGACAAGGATCCTGTGCCAGAAACAGATCAGAGGCTGCAGCTTGTTGCTTTGAGGATTGTCCCAGATGTACTCCAACCCCCAACAGGAAAATGGGATGTTTACTGTGAAAAATTTTTCATCTCTGGACCCTGAGTGGAGTATTTACCACCCAGATTCAGAGTCACAGGGTTGCCCTGCACACTGTCCTGTAGGCGATGGGACAATGGAGAACAGCCTCCATGGTCTTTGCTTTGGGAGTTTTGTGAACCTGGCTCCAAGGAGGTGTGAAATCCTAGGTTTAGTGATAAAATCATGCTAACAGAAGATCTGGTGCTTTGTGCCACATCAGCTTACCCCGCTTGTCCTTGAAGCTTATAGCACAAGGTCTGGTTTTGCCCTCTTTTCCCTACAAAGGCCATTCAGATTGTTTTTGAATGAGTTTGTGCCAGGCGTGGGAATTTGCCTTTGGCTTGACAATGCTCAGCTCTGCTCTGTTGCAAACAAATAAGGAGAAACTGCTGTAATTTTTGCCCTTTCACAGTCTCCAAGGTGGTAGAAAATATCACAGTCCATTTCTACTATACACTGAAATAGAAGACATGCCCCTTGTTTGGTGTTTATGATGTGAACAGACAAGGCATGAGCAAGGACTTGAGTCCGAAATACAGAGGGTAAAGCAACTTGGCAAGTCAAAAGAAAAGCAAAGGGGCAAATGATGTGTCCCATGTTCCTGTCAAGTGTCCCATCTCATAAAAGGCACCGTCCTGCTCATCTCCTACCTCACTGCCTTTGAACTGATCTACATGCAATACTTTTCTATGGGAACTGATTTATTTACACAACCTGCCCTCTCTGTGCCTGAACTAGAGAAGAAAACTGATGGAAGAGAAATGAAGTGATTACTAATTAGCAAATGGTTCATTAATAGAAGACATCTGTTTCGTATTAGGCAGGGAGAGATGAAGAAGGCTGAATCTCTCGTCCCCAGTGATTGGCTGCATTAAACTGGAAATCAGGCTCTTGATTGTCTTTTTCCACCCTGGAGATGCCTGTGTATTGAGGGCTGAGTGCTGAGAATACCAGTGAAGGGACAGGGCATCGCACAGCACGGGGAGCTTGGCTGTGAAGGATCCCCATTCTGCTGTGTGGGGGGGTGATTCACCCTGCCCTGCATCCCAGTTCTGCCTCACCCAAATTTCCAACCTTGCTATGGGCAAAAACAGATAGGAGGCTTCTGGATTTGGAAGGAGGAACTGAAATCACCCCTGCAATGAATTCAATCAGGTTCAAGCCCAGTCTTTGAAGTACTGATGGGAGCAGTCTCCTGAATCAGGTATCCAAAACCCGTGCCAGGACATGCAGATCACTCTGGGGAGGTGAGGAAGCTGAGAGTTTATTTGGCTTTGTGAGATTTGGGTGCAAGATCCACATTACTGGAAGAACACCAATAGCAGAATGACCAAACCATTTTTAAAACCCTTTGCACAATCACCTTCCTCAGCCACCTGGGTGCTTTGGGAAATGCCCATCACTGCATTGAGTGAATATTTCAAATCAGGATCAGGAAAAGGTACCAGCTGCTCCAAAGCAGCAGTGGTCTTCTCCTAAAAGACAGGGATGAGGAAGATGAAGAGCTTCACATGAAATACTGTAAAACTGAAATACCACAAAATCCAAAGGTGAGATTGTTGTACTTAGCCTGGAAAACAGGGAGCAGGACATGTCTGTGAAGTTTTGTAGTTTTATTTTCTGCTGAAGAATTTGGAAACTGTGTGTGTGAAGAAGCAGAGGTGTCAAAGAAAACTATTATCAACAGTGCTTGGGAAAATGCAAGCTATTTTTCCCTGTCCATAATTCTCTAAGTGTGTCCCCTTACCACCAATTTTCCCAAACTCTTCTCAATTTTCTATCCATACTTCTTGCCCTTCCAAAGCTAAAACACTTCCAATATATTGAGATTCAGTCGTAAAAGAATTACTCAACTAAACCTTGAAGTGATTAAAAATGTTTAATATAAAAAGCCTTTTATCCTTGAAAACCATGGAACTGGCCACAATCAAATCCTCTCCTATCAAAGCAGTGATATTGTCCCAGCTTTCAGGAGCAGTGGGATGGGTTAGTAGATTTTGGCATCGTCAAGAGGAGCAGACTCCTGATTGCATCATCTATAAAACTCCTTTCCAATGTCACCACTTGAATTTTCTGCCTATGGATCAAGAGTATTTGAATTTTGGGGCTTGTTCACCAGGCAAAATTGTCCAGAATGTTCTATTTTGCAAGAGCTCCTTTGGAGCTGCTGCTCCTCCGAACCCTACTGAGAGAGTGTATTCCAGAGCAATTATTTCACTCTGGAAGAGAGCAGTAATTATTCCACCCGAAAATAACTTACTGCAGAAGAGAGTCTGAGCAGGGAGCTGTTCCAGAACAGTGACTGCGGTTACTCTGCAATAACTATTCTGGTCAAGTTCCTCCTGCCACTGAGATGGGAACACACCTGGCACACGCAGCTTCTGACTCTGGCTGTGTGGCTGCAAGGATATTAGCACTGCTGCCTCCTGGATTCTCCCCTTCTGTTACACATCATGTGCTCTTCCATCTCTGCACAGGTACACGACGCTCCTCCCCCTCCCTTCCCACCGAAAAGGTGACTTGTTTTGTCAATGTTTCTTAACCTCTTCTTGACCTCTGCCCGGTTGGATGCAACCCCCTTTTATTTGATCTTCATCTGGGACTTTTTGTCAGTGCTTCTTGGATTGCCCTTCTCTTTTCCCTGGACGGCCGATGAGGTTGAGCTGCAGCAGGAGCTCTCAGCCCCACAGAGATGCAGTGGGAGCATCACAGCCTGTCATTACCCCATGTTTACAGTCGTCTCAGGCAGCTTGCAATCGGCATGACAGTATTTTCCTGCCCGAGCCAACTTGAGTTAATCTGGAGCATAAGATTTCAGGAGACAGTGTCGAGTCCTTCAGTGAAATCCAAATAGATTCCAGCTGCTCTGCGCTCTATTAACCCTCTAATTTTGCAATTTTGTCCAAAAGAACTAGGAGGAAGGGCATAGAAAGCTGGAGGCTGGCAGAATTTTGATGCCACAAAATCAATTGCAAGCTGGAAGGGGTGTAAGAAATATTTTCCTGGAGCAGGGCAGCAGGTTGGTATGAGACAGATTTGCTTACCTCTGCATGCTCCTTTATCCATAATTAGTGGTTGGTGTTTTCTCCACAGTGCAAGTATAGGTGTTCCCTCATGGGTAGTTTCTGAAGCACCTCCTGATTTTGGTCCTCAAGTTTTTAGCTGATATCAGCTTCCAGGGGAACTTCTGTTCCTCAAGGATGGGTTCTTCAAAGTAGTTACATGAAAAAGTATTAATAATTAAAAATACCATCTCCACCTATTTTTCATTAACAAAATCTTCCCAAGACCTAATACTGAGAAAACCACTTGATGCCCTTTGGGACTTTGCGAGCTGTTGACTTTAACAGTGCTGTGGGACACAAACCGAAGTAAAAATCTTGCTCAAAATATTCCATGTTATTTTATTATTATTACTATTATTCTATACTATGTTGGCTCTCTGTTGGTCTCTCAATAGATCCTGGTCCTGTTGTCCTCCAGGTGTTTAGTGATTTCTCTTCACTCAGTCATTGCCATGTTTCTTCTTCCCCATTTTATGTGGCTTCTGTGCTTGCAATGATCATTGGTATTTCCTGTTCACCACATACAAGTGTGTCCTGGTCTCCAAGTTCATGACAAGAAACCAAACCAGAAAGAATCATCTCGATGGTATAAAAACTAGCCAGTTAATTGCCTCACTGGGATAAGACAGAAGCTGAACAAGCTAATTCGTGTATGTTCACTTTTTCCAGCAAAGAAGAGATTTCCCTTCCCTAACTACCAAGCTGCCTGGCAGTGGCCCTTTCCTGCTAAAATATCCCAGCTTTGCGCTTGTGTCCTCCCTGCCGGAGAACCCGCAGCCCAGTGTGGGTATTTCCATGCAGTGTCTGTGGCTTGGCAGCAGCGAGGACATGACTAAAGCCAGAATCTCCTCAAGATCCTGTCGGAAATGAGACACTCGCAGTTGCTTCTGGAGAAGGGCTGGGACGTGGTTACACACTTTGGCATCGGCACGGGCTGCTGTGCTGACCTCAGGATTTTCTCACTATAGTTCATATCAAAGTATGGAGGGAAAGAGATTAAAGACAAAACCTTGGGAGATTACTTCTGGGAAGCAACTACATTCATTTTGCTTTCCTTCCAACTGTATCATCTCACCAAAACGTCACATGGGAGCACTGGGACATCTTTGCCACCTACTGCCATGAGATCCCTTCGGCAGCCAAATCCCTCCTGCTGCTCATTCTCTCTTCCTAAAACAAAACAAACCAAAAAATCAAAAGACTCCCAAATCAAATGAACAAAAATCCAACTGCCCCAAAATGCAGATTTCCTCTTTATTTTCCCACCTCCAACATATAGGTTTAAGATGAAAGGCTCCTTTTCTATGTTACTTTCCAAGAAAACAGTTTCTGTTAGGATATTGCCCTATTAATACCTGTAATGTATCTTAACACAGACTTCTTTTTCTCTTCAAAAAGAACAGCAGATGTTAAAAAATAATTTTTTCCTGTAGAAGTGCTTCTGATATATTTGAGTAGTAAAGGATGAAATAAATTCCCATGCCAATGTCAGAAGAGTAAGATCTGGGATGGCTTTAGCTGTCTCTAGTTCTGGTACCACCACTCCATTGAAACTTGCTTAGATGAGACCCTGTACCAGAAGAGAGTGTCTCACTCCCCTGAAGCTCTTGGAAAACTCAAATTTAACTTCTCTGCCTCTCATTTTTCCTGTCCTCAAAGCACAGCTTGTGCCACAAACCCAGCTCAACTGCAGATGTTCAACTGATGCCAACCAAAACAGCTCCTACACAGCTGGCGTTGGCCACATACTCATCTGTGCTTGTACTGCTTAAAGCTCTTATCCTTCCCCACATCATCTCTCTCCTGGTGATTTATTTGTTCCTTCATGCTGTCACATCTTGATTTATGCCATTATTGCTGATGGGAGGGCCTTGCCTCTTTGCTCTGCTCCTGGCATGCTCTGCTCTGCAGCAAAGGTAATTACCAGTAGCAGAGAGCAAGAGGTTAATTCCAGGCTCCTTCCCTCTGCCTGGACCAGGCATAAATTCTCAGTAGAATCAACTGTGCAGAAGCTGCCACTCACTACAGAAATTAATAATTCCATTCTTAAGAAAGCAAAATTTTTGTGCAGTGCATAACTAGAGAAGTAATATTTAAGGCTATTTTTGTGGGTTTGGAATGAAACATTCTATGTAGAAGTTTAGATGCTGATTATCTCAGTCCATTTTCATTCAAAACCCAGTACAGTATGAAGGGAGGAAATATTTCTAAAAGCATCTAGAACAATAAGTCTAATTTTCAGACTGATGGAAGAATAATAAATATATGTTTTCCTCTTTCATTACCTCTGCTTTAATTAATATTATGCTTCTAGTAAGGGGAATGAATAATATTTCCCAGTTTGGCACTCTGTTTCATTAAGCAAATTGCTTGCTATTAAATCAAACTTTGCTGGCTCCTTCTCTGATTTAAATGTTTTACCCACAGCCCATGAAACAGGCTGATGGTCATACCATCAGAAGGGGGCAAAATTTGTGCAATGAAGGGAGGTTTCTTATACCCTTGATAGTTTGCATATACACGTGATAGTGCACATGTATAAATGGCATGGAGAATCTTACACAGGGTGCAAGAACTGCATTTCTGTCCTGCTGAATCAGACCACAGAAGTTAAAGTGGACCAGCACAGACTCCCTGTGATTCCACTGCTCCCTCGACAGTCTGTTCCACTCCCTGACAATCATTCCAGTGAAAAAATTTTTCCTAATATCTAATCTGAACCTCCCCTGATGCAACTTGTGTTAATTTCCTCTCATCCTGTCACTTGTTACCTGGGGGAAGAGACCAACCCCATCTCCCTACAACCTCCTTTCAGAAGGTCTGTCTCACCTGGCAGTCACCACTTGCAGTAGCTCACCAATTAGTGAGATTTTTGCATCGTTTGGTGCAGCTGATTATTTTGGAGACACCATGAAGGAAACCAGAATCTGGGCTGCATAGTCCATGTCTTGTATCTGATGGTCTAAAGCCAAAATCAGGATGCAAGTGTAACCTCAGTGCTCTGATTTCTGCCGTGAAGCTGCAGAAAAGCCCAAAATAATAGCCACAGTTCTCAGGAATTGTTCAACAGAGCTGCAGATCTTATCAGCAGAGAGGATGGGGGGCTACCCAGCTGAAATGTCTCATTCATCCAGTAATTGCAACTGGCTTCACCTGGAGGAAGCTCCACTCCAAACCCCAGAGCCCCGAGGGGTGTAGTCAGGACAGTTTGCTTCTGCAGAGCAGCCCTTAATGGGAAAGGATCTGAAGCAGCTGCAAATGTGGATCAAAAACTTGTGGGAGGTTGCACTAGCATCGGGCACCTGGCCAGGCACAGCGTGGGCTGGCACTGCCAGGTCTTGTAAGCACAGGAATTGTGACAGTGGTGTGGGAAATTTAATGTGAAAGCTGAGTTTGGTGGCTGAGCAGATCAGGAGTGGCTGCTTGGGATGCACTGGGAAACAAGGGACAGTGACTGGCTGAAGAGGTTCTGCAAAAGGACCTGCTTTGAGGAACACATCTTTAGGAATTGTTTCTTTAATGGTCTTGGCACGAAAAGCTGCAGTTTGCTGGTGAGAACTCCTTCAGTGCATTCTCTGCTGCCATGATTGCCTGTTGTTTGGGCTGTGCCTTGCGCTTAGCAGCGAGCTGCCTCAGGTTGGGGCTCCACCTGAGCAGCAGAGGCACAGGACAAGGCTGAACAAAGTGTGGGACGTGCCTGCCCTCAGGAGAAGACAAGGAGCTGTTTCTTGAGCCACGGGACCACTGTCCCAGACAGGTTACAGTGGAGATAACATGATGAGCCCCATTTCCTAATTTTTGTGTTGACATGGGGGCTCAATTGAGTAAACACACCTTTAATAAAAAGTTAGCTTCATGTTTATACTTTTTTGTCCTTTGGATTGCAAGGGAAAAGCAGTGAGATGTTCAGGTAAAAATATTAGCACCTTTGGATGAAATTTCAAGTTTGGGACTAACACAGAGGTGTCAGGAGAGCAACAGTTGTTGCCTGGTGGAGGAATTCACTTTTTCAGAAACAATTTGGGGTCTGAGGAAGGACTAAGTAAAAGACTAACTGGATAGACCCTAAAAAGTAATTTTTCTACACAGTTTTATTCTGTGCATGACTGCTCAGGCAGCTCACGTTGACTTGATCCTGAACAATTTTTCTGATTTTAAAAACTGCATCAAATCACAAGCCATTGCACATGTGCTTCCCTTGAAAGACTCGTGTAGCTGCATGTCTGATTGTAATTACACTCCTGCGAAAAGTTTTGGTGGACCCAAGGACTTAATCCCACAAGCCTCACTGATCACATCACTGTACGTGAGAATTTATGCTTGCAGAATAAAAACCCTGCCTTCAGCAATGAAGCAATTAATTGTTATAAGCAGAAAACATGCAGGGGTGGGGGAAGAAGGGACAGGCTAAAACACTTACAGTGTGAGTGAAAGAAGATCTTTTGCTGCTGTGGGTACATTTCTGTCAGTAAGGCTGGCCCAGGCCCTGTGCTTATCAGGTAAATGGTGATTTACTTCACTTGACCCAGAGAGGGGAATAAAACCTGATTTTAATTCCAGCTGCATAAGCCTGTGTGTGCCAGAAGTGTTTTCCCAGAGGAGTCCCCACAGTTCATTGCTCTGGTTTGCAAATTCCCTGATAGCCAGAGAGCTGCTGGGGCTGTGCACGGCTGCAGGCATGGGAGCAAACTGCTGTCACAGCCAGAGAGTGGCCACCCACCCGAGACTGCCGTGGGCCAGGAGAGCTGGACACACTGTGTGAAACAGTGAGGAGAAAGCACGGGAAGCAGGTTTGATTCTGAGTTGAGGACTGAACAAAAAAAAGATGAGTTGGTTTAAACACTCAGCTCTCTGTCCTGCTCCATGGGAGGTGTTTCTGCTGGCGCTGAATTGGAAGGCCATGGTGGTGTGTGAGTGCTCAGGAAGGGGATTGCACAGCCCAGAGGTGTTGCCCAGTTTCCTCCAATGACCTTCACCAGCTCAGCTGCAGGCTTTAACACGCTTTCCACTTGTTTGGAGCTGTGATCAGAACCTTGCTCCCGTGGAAAGAATCTTTGCTCAGTTCTTCTCCTGAAAACCTTCAGGATGCTTTACTTGATACCCCAGCACACAACCATGTAGAGAGGAGGTTTTGCAGAGGAGCACACCTTCACCTCTTATTTCGGAGTAAATAGGAGGTTCAGAAGTAAATCACATTGAAGTCACCTGGCTATTGAGAACTGTCTGTGTTCTGATGGCTTACTAGCTGATGGTGTAAATCAGAAAAAAACATGAGTTCACCTGTTGGTGACATTATCCCCTCTTCTAAATTATCGCTGTCCTATTGAAGATCCAGATTGAACTGTTTATCTTTCCTGCTCAACAGTGAGGGAATAAATGACAATTTCCAAGAGGAAAAAAAAAGCAGTTTGAAGCTGTTTCTTAGCACTTTCCATTGAGCAGAAGACAATCCTTTGCCTTTGATAGGTTTTTAGAGTACTGAAAAGGTTTGGTATTGGCATTGCAAATATATGGAATAGCATTAGGTTGCTGCAGCCATGATGGTCTAAAGTTATTAACCAAGTAAAGTTGGGCTTTTCCTCACTCATTTCATCTGAATATTTGGGGCAGGGGGAAACAAGAAACTCTCACACACTTGGGCTTTTCTTTCCATCTGTATATTGCCTGTGTCTTCAGAAATGGTCTGTAGCCCTTCTAGAGATGGAGGGATGGAGCTGGAGCAACCCCAGTTCCTGGGACATGAGGATGGACATCTCTGGTACCTTTTATTTCAGAGATATTTGCTATAGAATTTATCTTATCTGCTTCCAGTTTCTCTGCCATTGTTACCTTGGAGCAGAAGTGGGAACCTCACCTGTGAGGGCAGCAGGAGGCAGCTGCTGTCCCATGTTCTTGTGTGACCGCTGACCTGCATGGGGTGTCTCTGCTGAGAGCTTTGATGTCCATATTTGAATAAGTAGATCACAGGCATTCAGGATGTTCTGCCAGAAGCCCCAGTGGTTTGGGAGATTTTCCAAAGCTCATGCCCCTTCTTGCTTTCATTGATGTCCGTCTTAATTATTTTACATATATATCGTTCCTTGCTGCCTGAAAGAGTGTTTCTACAGTTCTGAATGTGTGAGAAGGAGACTTTGTTGTCTCTTATTACTCATGTAATTAGGCAGTACTGGTAACTTTATGTAAAGGAATATGAAAATAATTAGATTGCTTTTGGCCAAACTCTTTGCAAACTTCAGAACTCCCAGAATTAAATGAATTTTGTGTTTTTCTAGGATTGCTAGATGAGTTTACCTAGTCATGGTACAGCTGGTCTTTTTAGGGCTTTCTGTCTCTTTGTTGTTATAGATCAACCTCTTAAATCATGAATTAAGCCACTGCCATTAATAATGGCTGGGAAACATTCTCATAGTTAAAACTAGACCAGCCCACATGCTTTAACAGTCTGCACTGAAAATGCTTGTCACCAGCTTTGCGAACAGTGGAGCGTGTAAGTCTTAAACAGCAATGGCTCTATAGGACTAAGGAAACAAATGGAAGGCTTGCTGTTTTATTAGCTCAACAAACTACATTTCGCTCCTCTCTATTTCCCTTTCTGCGTAGCAATGTATGCCCCGTTCCCAAAATGCTCATGTAAACAATAGGGAGGAAAGCCTTTTGTGTGGCTTTCGCTAAGATTGCAAGTTGTGTGGGCAATGCAACTCAACAGAATTTCAATGAGATTTGCAAGCCTGTGAGCTTATGCAAAGGGAAGTATTTCATAGTGCCTGTTCTCTCTTAATTGACTTATATTTTTTGCACACCATAATTTATATGGAGGCAAAAAGGAAAAGTGCTTTGACAAAACGGCCAAGCCTGTCTTTGAAGAAGCCAGGGAATTTTTGTCTGGGTAGATTTATTCATTCTGTAATTAAAACACTTTGATGCAAACATGACATACTTCACAATTTGTAAACTGCTGCTCTGCTTAGTGCTCCAAAGGTCTCATCTCTTTACATTAGTCAATGTTCTGCTCTAAATTGTACATTATGTATCGTTTTGTAGACTACTTGAATTATTTTTAGTAGTTTATTTTTCAGTTTTGATGTTAAGTCTTTACCATTTGGCTCCAGATGTTACTGAAGAAGTCCAAGTTCCTGTTGTCTGTTCTGTATCCTCATTAATTCTTGATGTCTCCACAGCCATCACTTTATTATGACAGTGAAGAGAGATTTAGGTACCTCTTACAGCATCCAAATTGATGTTCATAATGACCTATTTAAACCCCTACCCAATTTACATTATGCAAAGAATATGCTGGACAGGGTGTGTGTGTGTGTGTGTGTGTGTGTGTGTGTGTGAAATGGTCTGAATTTAAGCAAAGCAGCGGGTTACACTAAATTTATGCTGGTGCTCCAGGAGGCTATGAACGTGGCTTCCCATCCTCCTGGTTGCAGAAAGCTTTTTGCAGCCCAAACACTTGCACTTTTTCATTTGGGCTGTGTGTTTGCCCATCTCCCCTAGCAGAGCACTCTTTGGTTTTCATGTACTGGTGGCAGCTTAAGGAAAATGCAGATCCTGCCAGGGTTGATAAAATCTCTCATTGCATAGGTTGCAAGGCTAAGAAACCCCCAAAACCTCTCCAAAAAAAACCCAAACAAACAGTAAACAAACACTAAAAATGCTAAAATAAATAACCAAAACCACTTTGGATGTCTCCTACAAGGTGTGACCTTATTGCTTTTACATTTAGAAGTTTTAACACTGTATGAGATTGTGATGGATGCTGGCAAAATGTTTCTCTCCCATTTTTTTGCCTCTCTGCAGCTTTGAAAGAAATAGTGGACTTTCTTATAAGAAAGCAGTAAGAATGCTGTTGTGCCCTTTCTCTGCCTTTACCTACAGAGGCAATGACATGAAGTTACAGTCTTCATCTTGACTCCAAGGCCATGGGAGCAAGGTGTATGGTTGAAGACAGAGGTCAAGTGGTGCCACGTGGGTCGCAGCTGACACACGAGGGTCAGACAGGCAGACTTGGGAAAGGGGAAGCAAAACCATCAGTCACAGTGTATTGGTAAGACAGAAGTAAGAGGTGCACGTACCATCCCAAAAATGAAGGTATGTTGCATGGGTGTGGTTAATGGGCCACACTGGAGAGATGGGGCTGTGAAGTGTGAGCTTGTGGGTAACCAGAGAAGGATAATTCCTCCTGCCTGACTTCTTGTAGTGTGAGAGAAGCCTTGCATAGCAATGATGTGCAGGCCAGGAAACATCCATATTTGGTGTGTGAAGGTCTGCCTTGCACACAAATTTGAGTGCATGCTGTTAGATTATGGAGCATTACAATGTCTAAATGCTTGGATGTGTGGTCTCAGTCCCCTACTAGTACTAAGTAAAGAGCCCATTGAAGTATACAGGATGGAAGAAAGTGAATAGAAGAATGTGGAACAGGGGATAATACAAGCAATCAAATATCTACGGAGGTCAACCACATTCTTCCTTCATTGGCTTGATCCTACTGTGATGCATTTGCTTATGAGTATCAATTCTGTGCTACTACTGTAGCAGCAGAACCTGGTCAGGGAAAACCCATGTGGTTAGGCTGGAAAAGCCTGGTCCTTGGCAGTCATGGATTTAGATATGTTGGACTACCTGATCATAGAGTAAGCAGGTGTATCTCAAGGGGCTGAGAACAAATTGAAATTCCTGGCCTGGTGGTGGTGACTGGTGGAAAATCCTTTGGGAATGGCAACTAGTCTGTTGCCAGCAAAATGGTTATTCTGGATCTCGAGGGGCTTTGCTCTAATTTCATCTACAGGTCCTTACCTGCTGTATTGGCAGTGGTGGGGTGGCTTCATGGGACCTGTTCTGGGAGTGAGGGCCATGTTTGTTGGCATCCCTTTGAAAGAGGCAACAAGCATGACTAGCATTTCTAGTTCAATAGTGAAGAACAGGGCCATGGAACTTGGATGTGGGACCTTTGGGGAGTTTCCTGCAGAGGAACCCAGACTCCAAGCCTGATATGGGAACTCCTTTTCCTTGGAAAGATACTTAGGAACAGTGGGAAAATGGTCCCTGAGAATCCGGACCTCTTCCCGGCCCTGTTGCAGAACAGCTCACGTTGCTTTGTCCTCTCTCTGAAATCCTGGGTATGAAGTTTATCAAAGCCCATTAGCCAAAAGGTTTGTGGCATGAAGTGGGACCCTTCCCCCAGTCCTCCACTGTACACTAAAGGAGGACTTAGAGAAGCTGTGGTGGGCAGAAAGGTGACTGGCCCAGGAAACCCCACCAGCAATAACAGAGGTGCTGCTGGTGCCCTTGGCATCAGCAGGGCCTTTTGTTTGGTCTTGGAAAATGCCAGTGGTGTCCACCTCCTGGGACTGAGGGTGTGAAGGGGAGCCCTGCAAAGTGGGATGTGGGGCTGAGCTCTCCTGGTTACAGGGCAATTCTTTTGGGGGAGAAGCCTCTGTGCCCTTGCTCCCATCCACACTGCTGCAGTCACTGCTCTGGAGCACTGGGCAAAAATACTGCTTCCAGTCTTGTAATGTGCTGCCCAAGCAAATGTAAAATATTTAATCTGGCATTGCCAAAGGGGTGCTTTATGACTTATGCCAAATTACATTATATAAACATAATTAAAGGGTTAGCTTTGTTTGAATCTGTCATTCTAAGCAATAAAGATGTCAGATAATTTATTGTTGCGTTTTGATACTCACCCCATGAAGCTAATAACTGTTTTTGTGTGTGCATGTATGTGTGTGTGAGCAGTGTACACAAGGCTTCTCTTTTTTAAAGGTGACCAAGTCTGAAGATGTTGCTGACAGAGTCCAGGAACACTGTCTGCTACAAAACTGGCTTCCAGAGTTTGCTTTTGAACTGGGATGCCTGCAGTTCCCAAAACTACTTGAGAAGGCTGAGAGGGACAGGAGTCCCTCCCCATGCACCAGTGGCAACAAGGATCTGGGGAGGGGAGCAGCACTGCTGGGGCTGGGGTTGTGCTGGGTGAGCTGTATGCATTAAGGGTTAGACATGACCCCTCCAGACCAACTGTCATGCTGTGATGGGCAAGAATTTAACAACATGAAACATTAAAAACATATGATACCTCTCGTGAGAATAAAAAGCATTTTTAATGAGTTCTTTCTCTTGCAGTGTAGACCCTTCATGCCTGATAGGTTTAATTTTGCCTGGTAGCAGGTGCTTCACTGAAGATCTAGCATTGCATACGAGTTTTGTCCTTGTTTTTTAGGGTGGAGGAGGAGAGTTGTGACTAACTGTGTTATTGAAGATGGGGGAGGATTCAGCCAGCCACCTGCTTGTGCTGTGGCTACCAGATGGGAGCAGCCCTGGTGCAGTACAGGATGGAGCAGAGCAGTGGCCAGAGCCCAAGACATGTCCATCCTTTTCTGGAAGGGAGCTGGAGTGGTTTCAGCTCATGATGGTAGGTTCTTCTTACACCAGGGCTGGTGCAGACTGATGTGCTCAGATTCTGGAACAAAAAACCCTCCCTCCCTCTATTTTGAGACCTGTGTTACAACCACTGAATCAATGGAAAAACAAACCCAAATACTATCAAGTACTAGGAAAAATATTTTTAAGGTTATTTTAGGGTTTATAAAAAATATTAAACTAGAAAGTAAAATACACTTTATTAACTGTCTTAGTTTACAGTCACATACATGGACTCTCTACTGGGGTCCAAAGTGTAAAGATGCCTCTGAGTCTAAGACTTGCATTATCAGTGTCTGAGAGTATTTATGAATGAGGAGGTGCAATTATTATCATGCAATCATCTGTCAAGATAAGCTTTGTTTAAAGTCAGCTTTCCTTATGGCTGCAGTCGAGTGCACACATGGAGCTGTAACATGCTGTGTGTTCACCTCTCCAGAACACTGGCTTCACACAGACCTGAGTTTGTCAGTGATTCACCATTTCTACAGCTTAAAGTGTCCTATTTAATACTGAGACACTGCTGTTGGATGCCTGAAGAGCCCAGGCGTACTAGAGATTTTAAAAAGATAGTTCAATTAAAGACCAGGGCAAAAATAGTTTCATAGGGTTTCTGTTTCAAATTAAACTCTTAAAAGCCTCTTTCCCAAATTTCTTCCATTTGAGTTTTGGAGCCAGTCCTAAATGTTAGGTCTGAAACCCCAAATTACATCGCAGTTTGTGCCCACATCAGTGATGGGATGGATCCAAATAGCAGATATAACCACACCGAAACCCAGGGAAGTTTTGAGTCCCCTGCCCAGGTTCAGCAGGGCCCCTTTTCCTTGTGGATTCTCTCTGCCATGCTCGACTCCCATCTGTCTCCCCACAGGCTGCCCACCACCCCTCTAATCCACCCAGGGCCAGTTTGGGTAAATATAATCCATGATATAAATATAATAGGATCTGAGTTATTAACTTTGAGGACTGGTAGGGGTTAAGTCTTTTATAAGTTCAGTTAAGAAATTAAACTCGGTGGGAGACCTGCAAAGCTTCCCAGTTGTTCTCCAACTATCACAACAAATCTCCTCATTTTAGGCCTGGTATCTAGGGGGGTATCTGGCTATATAATCTGGGGTTTGGTTTGGGCTCATCTCTACCCAAAATATTATTTTAACCACTCTTTGTATTTCATTTCCATACTTTTCCTTTGGTATGCTTTGAGAAAAGATTCTGCCAAAGACAGAAATGCTTTGAGCCTGAAAAACATTTTTTTGCTGTGTATATGGAAGGCAGTGTTTTGCTTGGCTTAGCTTGTGAAATACATGGCACAACCTGCATGAAATATTTGAGGCTGTGAGGAGACATGAGCAATTCTTAAAGAAAAAAAAAAAAGAAAAAAGTTAGTTTTCTTTCAATGGTCTCATTTGCTTATAAGCCACACCTAGACAGGAGTTGTGGGGCAGAGCAAGGAAGAAGAGTTGATTTATGAACTTGTAAAATTAAAGTTATTATAAAGTTTAAAAGAAACAAAACAACTCCCCCCAAAAGCTCAGACTCATAGCAAGGTTTCTACATATGTGAGCAGGAATTAAATCATTAGTGTTTGATAAAAATTCATGAGGCATTCAAAGCACCAGGGGTTGAGATGAAAGCTCTGCCTTATGTACCCAGGCTGTGGGGGAAAAGGGCTGCCAAGTGCCCCTGCCTTCACCTGGGTGGGCTTTTCCTGCAGAAGGTCACAGTTTGGGGTGGAAGGCTAATGAGGAGTTAATAGGGCCAGGGGGGCCTGCTGACAGGGCTCTCTGGAGTTTTCCAGTCTGACTTCCAGCTCCAAGCAGGGTCAAGAGCAACTCTCCACATCCATGAGCTCCTCTCTGCCCTTGGAGTGTCCATGTGCCTCCCAACAAAGGCGAGGAGAGGAGATGGCAGAAGAAACTGAATCTAGCTCGACCTGCTCTTTAGCACTGAGCCCAAATTAGAGCAGCCCCTGAGTTGCCCCATTTCAGGCCGGTGCTCCCTGGAGGTCCCAGTGGGAAGGGGTCTTGGGGGTACAGCAGATTTGTGGCCCCTCAGCCTGCCCCCTTGCCAGTTCTTCCACAGACTGGAACACACAGGCTGTTTGGCCACGTGTCTGAAACGAGTGACACTGATTTCCATCCATCCATCCTCTCTGCCTGTGGAGAGATTTTGGCTACAAGAAGAGGCTGTGACAGTGAGCATTGCTCCAGGTGGTGTGTTGTCATGCTGCCTGCCAGCCACACATTGGATCAGGGCAAGGAGAACTGACCATTGTTTGTACTCTAATGCTCCTAGGGCCCTCTGTTACCACACCAGAGAAAACCAAGATGATAATCCTACTCAGAATTCCAAATACAAGCCAGAGCCCCATGGAGGGGCAAGGTGTGGGCAGAGAAAGGCAGAGGAGGAGTTAGGGATGCTGCAAGACACAGCAGATGTAGGATATTAGCTGGCTCCTCGACAATGCTCCTGCTGCAGCTGGTGGGCACTTTGCACTGTAGTTTGCTTGTAATTCATTGATTAATGCCTTGCCTAGCAGTTTTTCTGACATGACTCCACCTGCAAGTGAACAGCTTCTCCTGCAGCCCCCAGCAGAGCAGACTGTGCCTCAGCTGGGAAAGTTTCTCAGTGAGGTGCTGGAGAGCTTGGGAAAGAGAATGAGGACTTAGAGGGGCCAACTGGTCCCTAGGCCAACCTTCTTGCTCCATCCAGGCACCTTTCCACTTGTCACCGGAGCTTTTATTTATCCAGAGCAGGCAAAATTATTAGGAAAGCAACCAAATAGTAAGGCTGAGGCTCTGTGGGCACCTCATAAAGTGTTGCTTGCTTGCTTCTGAAAAGCACTGGGTTTTTTTCTTAAATTGCAAGTGTCCTTCGAAGGTGTCTGAGGGTGCTGTCCAAGGCAATCTCTTCAGCTCAGGGGAAAGTGCATGGATCTGGTAGCTGGGGACAGATGGGATCAGCAGCCTGATAAGTTGATGGGTTTGGGAAGTTTGAAAAGTCTGTGGTGTCGTGGGCCCCCCTGTTCCAGTGGCCTCCATGACCACAGCATAGCATGGGCTCCAGTATCATGTCCTGTGTCTCTCCAATGCCTCTTAATTTTGCTGGCTGCTTGTAAGGGTTTGATAGACAAAACTGGTGTTTTGGAGGGGGAAGAGAAGATTCATAGACTTTTAAATTTATTTTTTTTTAAAAGGCAACATTAAAAAAACCTGAGAGTAGTCAAAATGTCTTGATGCCACCATTCCTACCAGTAGCCCATGCTGTGACTGGAACAACAGCTTGTCCTTCGTAGCATGCTGATGTGTGTTCCTTAGCATGTCCATGTGGTACTTCTGAAGACTTCCAAGACTTAACTTTCCTCTGCTGGTCTCCCCAGCCCCAGTGCAAATCTAGTGAATAATAAAAAAACAGTTAGAAACTGCACTTCTAGCAGGGAGTGTTTGAGTCCAGATGATGTCCAGAGTTGTTCCTATGGCTTGTCTCCTCAAATCCATCTTTTCCTGCTGCTGGAGAGAATCTCAGTAGAGGCACAGATTCTGCACTGGGATGAGTGAGAGAAAAGCCACCAAGAAAAGCTTACAGGACATCTGGTTCCTCACAGGTTCCTCCCACCTGAAGCAACTTCTCTAATCTGGCTATCAGCCCTCCAACTATTCAGCCCAATCTCTATAGCTCATCTCCAGAATGAGCTTTTATCATAACTGACAGGAAAATAATTCCTTTTGAATGGAAGAGGCTTTCTCCTCCTTAGACTCCTGAAGCAGAGCATGTGCACGTGGCCCTGGGGCTTTTGCTGCAGGAGTCATTAAATCTGTTTAATTTGGCTGCATTGCTATGCCTGGGGCCTGATGCATGTCAGGCAAGCAAACATCAACACCCCAGAGCATGGCCACACTCCTGCAGGAAGGCTTGGGCTTCAGGAAGGGGAAATAGGGAAATAGGAGATGGAAAACCACTCTCAGGGAGTGATAGTTTCCCACTGCTAGATTAGGAGGATTTAATTAACCCATTAGGAATCAGGCAGGAACATCACCCCTATGCTCTCCATCAAGAGCAATTTGTTGCTATTATGAAGTGAGCAGCCACTTCTTTTAAGGCCATGCATGGGAGCATCAGGGCCCACTGGACGATGGGCTCAGGGTTTGGAAAAGGATGTTTTTGCTTAGGAGAGGGATAACATTGAGCTCAGTGAGCTGAGCCGTGAGGGAAGGGCACTGCTTCACCATGGCAGTACAGCGACCACATTTCCCTGAGGATGTGCCTGTTTCAGAGCGTTTCCACACGGAGTTTGGGACAGAAGCAGCCATCCCCCTTCCCTGAGTGCCGGGACACTGGGATGTGGCTGTCAGGGTGTGGCACTGAAACACCCACCCAAGGGCAGCAGAGATCACAGGGCACGGGGGCCACATTTTGGCAGAGGAAGAGCAAGAGCAGATGAGAGGAAGGGAATGAGAAACTCATGGTCCTGGACAGTGGTCATTCCCCCAATTCCAAGTAAACGTTCTGTTGCCAGGCAACCATCCAGTTGCCCAGTAAGCACTGACAGAGGGGTCGGAGTAGCCACAGGCCTTGTTATGGTGGTCGGAGTAGCCACAGGGCCTTCTCCAGGACTTGAGTAGCCACAAGGCTGCAGAGGCCACAGGTCAGGGAAGGTCCCAGGGAAGCAGAGGGGCTCATCCCCTGCCCGGAGCCTCCCACACACCTCCAGGCCCTCGGGCTTGTGGGACACCTCCGGAGCTGACCTGGGAGACGGGCACTGCCACCAGGACCTGGGCTCTTTTGTTCCTGCTGGTGGCTGAAGTGATGGACACCTGGAGCGATGAGGAGATGGCAGGCAATTTCCTCACCCTGTACAGGGCACAACTCCCACACTTGCTCAGGTGAGCAGGCTCTTCCACCAGCCTCCATCCTCTTCTTCTTCTCCATCCCTCCCTCCCCGACTATGGCAAATCCCCATCCTTTATCTCCATCACTTCTGTCTCCTCTGGTACCTCCCTTCCCCAGCCCTGTTCCTCCCTATAACACCCCCGTGCTCTCTCAGGGGGATCCCCACTGGAGGGATGCTGTGCTGCCAGATGGGGTCTGGGATGGTGCTGGGTGGCTCTGCCCTGTCACCTCACCTGGTCCAACACCCAGAGCAATCCAACACCCTGCCAGGGAACTGGACCCAGCATGGAACCTCCAGGAAAACTTCTGGGGTGGGGAACTCAGAGTGACAGAGGAGGGATCCCGATCTTCATTTCTTCAGCTCCTGAGGACCAAGAAAAAAGCCCGACAGGTGGAAAAGGCTCTGGCAGAAAGCGATGAGGTGAGAAAGTTGGAGGGTTTGTGGTTTTTTGGAGGGCAGCACCAGCAGGCAGGTGACTGGTTCTGGGTGTGGGCACCCATGTCACCCTCCCTCTGTTGCTTCAGGCCTTCAGGGAGAAGATGAAAATCATTGCTGACAGGTGGGGGGACCTGCACGCCAGGAGGGCTCAGCTAAAAGACCATATGGAGAGATCTAGAAAAATTATACAGGTACACCAGAAGACATGACCTTGAGCCACAGCACCAGCTCCTCCCTCCCTTGGGGAAGAGAGTCTCAGGACAGTACTCCTGTTAAGCCTCCCTTGAGCCTGGAGATGTGAGGAACAGGAATCACATGGCACAGGGTTTTGTACCACAGATATAGGAAGTCCTCTTAGGGCGTGGGTGACAGAAAGCTTGTCCTGTTCCTGTGGGATCTCCTGAGGGCACCAAATGTCCCCCAGGAACAGGCTCAGCTTTGCCAGGTCTGAAAGTCAGAGTGCCATCCCAGGCACTTTGTCTCCAAGAGCAAAGGGTCAATCCTGTGAGACGGGGAGGGAAAATATTCCCAAGGTGCTCCAGTACTGGTCTCTACACTCTGAAAGAATGTCCTTCCAGTGCTGCTAAGTGATGCGGCTCCATCTTCCCTTGCTTTCCTTTGCCTCTCTGTGTGTGTGCATGCATGTCCATGTGTGTTTGTGGGGAAAACAACCAGGAAAATGAAGAGGTTCGAATCCTAGCTCTGAGGATAGAGAGCAAAGAGAAAGAGGTGAACGTGCAAAAGGAGAGTGAGCTTTTGAGAGCCAAGATGGAATTGGAAGCCCTCAGAAAAGAACGCTGGAAACTCTGCAGAAAACTGCAGAAGTACTCCATCTTCAAGAAATACCTGGACGATGTGGTGCAGATCTCACAGGTGAGTTTGGATGTGAGGGAGGCAGATCATGGCCTTGCAGAGGGCCTCACATAGGTGTTGAAACTAAAAGAGATAAGGCAAGCCCAGGACACTGGTCAAACCCAGAGACCTCAGATGGGATGGGAAGAGGTTCCCTGCAACCAAGCTGAGCCAAAGGGAGCAGAGTTAGGGTGGGAGAACCAGAACAGGAAGTGAAGGCTTGAGAAAAGCAAAGAAAAACCATGAGAAGGGGGAAAAGCTCTGGGCAGAGGGGAAAGGGAACCCCTTTGTGTCACAGTTTCAGGTCACATTGATGGTTTGGGAGAAGTGAAAAGTGGCTGGGAATGGGATGCAGTCGGTTGTCAGAAAAGCTGTGCCCTCTCTCAGGGATGTTGGGACATCACTCCATGCATTGTTCATACTCCTGCCACCCAAGCTATAGCCTCCATGTCTTGGGGATGTGGTATTGGCAGCTGCATTTGTGCTTTGTGTTTTATTCGTGCACAGGGGAAGAGGTCACCTGGGGAAGAGGTGTGATATCTCCACTTGCTTATGGCAGGTCTGGGTATGGCACAGTGGGATGTCACCACTCAGGGAATGTAACAATGCTCAGGAACCAAATGGGGCAATAGTCCCATCAAGAATCACAGAATCAGAGAATAGTCAGAGTTGGGGAAGAAGGGAAGATTTTTCACCTGCGGGAGGCATTGGCACTGGTAAACAAATGGCATGAGACCTGCAAATGGTGAGGGGAGGGCATAGTGTTTCTAACACCAGGAATCCTGTGCTGCAGTTTGAGGACATCCCTGAAGTAACTTCACGGTACAAGTTGCTGTTGAGGATATACAAGGACCTTCTGCAGTCACAACAGGGGCAGAAGGAGCTGACTGAGCAAGATAAGGTGCTCCTGGAGCAGTACAGGGCAGAGAAAGAAGCTGAGATACTTCAGTACAAAAGTGAGATGGTGCAGCTCAAACTACGTTTTGACCAGGCTCAGAGTGACGTCCTCCTCTGGGTAAGGAATTGTGGGGTGGGAGGAGGAAGATCTCCAAGGCCTGGTTCTGTCAAGACTGGCTGATGGCTCATCCTTCAGTCATGAGGTCATGGCAGGGCCCAGTATCAGTCTTGGTGATGGGAGTAGGTTCCTAATTTCATCCCTCTGTGGGGCTGCAGAAGGAAGAATGGCAGACCAGGTCTGGTGCTCGTTTACCTCTAAGCAAAGCTGGAAAGCACCTGGTCTGGGAGGGTGGCAGTAGCATGTGCTGCTGCCAGGGTACCAGCAACCCTGCTGAGGGTTGTGTGAATGGGACCTGCCAGGAGGACGTGCCAGAGTGAGGACTGCAGGAGCTGGCAAAAAGATGGGGAGGCTCCTGCGGCAAGGAGCAGCTGTGGTGGTTCCTGGATCTGTTTTCATCGCACCAAGCTGAACCATCTCCAGCACAGCCTGGGCAAGGACAGGTTTTTCCTAACCAAGCAGATGAGTCTGGAAGTTTGGGTCTCCAAGCCATGGTGTCCAGTGTTAAAACAGCATCTTTGCTGGGGCATCTCCCCATGCTACATATCTCCTCTCCTTCCAGGAGAATCACTGGGCTGACATCCAGAACAGGACTTCCAAGAAAACCAGGAAGCTTTGGACCATCAAGCTGGCCATCCACAACCTTTTCCAGTCCACCAACATGTGGCTGAATGCAGAGTGGAATGTGTCAGTGGATGACAGCCTCAGACAGCTGAACATGGTAAAGCCAAGCCAGAGCCCTACTCCTCTCCCAGACAGAGTAGCAGTAATGAGCCTCAGCTGACCAAAGGGAGGGGAGACCCCACGGGGGACCCTCACTTGGGCTCTCTCTTAGGCATGGGGAATGGGCAGGGGGTACCAGGCAAACCTGTCTCTTCTGAGGAGACAGAGCAAGGTATGAATTCTTGTCTGGTGAAAGGAGTGGGAGCCAGACGGGCTGGGGCAGGAGATGCCATTGCCAAGGCTGGGTTTCATTCACTCATGCCCTGAACTCAGACTTACCCACAAAACTCCACTCTGGTGGTGCAGATGCTTAAGGCAAATGCCTATCCTCCCATTCATTTTGATAGGTGACATTTGCCTTCCAACAGGGCCAACAAACCTCCCTCTGTCTCCTGTTCCCATCCGTGCACTGTGCTCTGCCATCTCTCTTCCCCACCTTAGATAAAGCAGTTTATCCAGCACCTCAAAGACATCCGTCTCTATGGGGGACAAGAAGAAACATCAGCGAGCAGCTACACCTATAAAAGAAAAAGGGACCTGACCTGCCCTGACAGTGAAGATTCAGTAGGTTGGGAAGGGAAAGAGGACAATCCTACAGACACTGTAGACTAAAGCAAAAAGTAACCAACTGTTTTATGGTGTATCTTCATTTGCTGGAAGGATTGGACATGTCAGAGCAACTCCATCCCACAGCTTCACCCCAGACACCACTGGGGTGCCTCCTTTGGCAGATGGGATTCTGATTATAGGAGAGAGTGTTCCTGCAAAGCATACAAGATCATGAGAGCAGGCTGGGACAGGAATATAGTCTCAAACGGGGATCAGTGCAAGTGTTCACATTTGGACATCCCACTCAGCCGAAGCTCTTATTTATTTGAGAGAGATGTCTCAATGGGGTGGGGAGACTCTGCTTCAGCAGAGCTTCAGAGAGTTTCCACCACCACACCCAGCACATCAGTGGATGTGCATTTCTCTGCACAGCCATGTGTTATGGACTAACGCTCACCTTCCCCCTCAAGCTGTTAGGGAAAGCATGGAGAATGAACATAGGTGATGGATGAACCAGTCAAAGCTATTTCACCAAGCATTTAGCTGTTCATCACATGTGCTATCATGATGAATGCAAAACCAGAGGACTAACAGTGGCTCTAGGGACACACTGTGGAGTTTAGTTCAGACTTCACAGTCTTTTGAGGAAGACCTTTTGGTGGGCCAAGGATCAAATGACATAAGCTTACAGATTTTGAGACAAGAGACCATTTATCATATGCTCTTGCTTCCTGCTCTCCAGTACCTATTCCTCTCCTGAGCCAAAGGACTTCCTGAGGGAAGAAGAGCTTCCAGGAGAAAATAAAACTCTCTGAGATTGGTGAAAGTTTGCACAGTGCAATGCAGAAATGCTGTATGCGATGCTCAGCTATTCCCAGGCTTTGGGTGGGATTCGGGGGGAGCAGGGCTGGAAACTGAGCATCTGGGGATGAGTGATGGAGCTCTGGGGACATCTCCCAGAACACCCATCACTCATTCAAAGGAGTGTTTCCATCTTCCTCATCCTCACCATGGTGCAGTGTTCTTGCAGTTTCTGTTTTTTTTAGGGCATGGCCTAGACATAATTTGGAAGAATAAAAAATTTGGTAAAAAAGGCAATTCAAATGCTTCAACATAGTGAACGTGGGTCCAAAACTGGTGCTCATTTTAGCCAGACAGGTTCTGCCATCCATGCTTAGTTTGATCTTCCAAATAACAGGGTGTGAACTTTGATATTTCCACGTTGTATGGCAAGAAATAACATGTCCGTAACAGTTTTAATCCTGGGTATTACCTCTCCTCCAAACTTCAGAGATATACTGATATACACACCCTGCCTTCCCGCATGCGGGCGGGTAATTAGGAAGAAAAAATCCTCTTTGTGTGTTGGTACATGTCCTTCTAAGCAATCCCAATTTCCATAGGGATCACATGTGGCTGAAATGCAGCTGTTGCTCTATCCTGTGTGCTTTACAGTGCATTGCACTCATAAATAAAAAGTGAGACAAATTTCAGTACCTAATCTTTTACAAAGAGAAGTAGATGAGGGCTTCAGAGCCCTGTGCCAACACAGGAATGAGGGTCTGACTTTTCTTACAGGAAATTTCAGGATGATATAAATTGAATAAATTGGATTGAATGGACATGTGGGTTGTTACCTTTGATTTTTACTTTTTTTTAAATACATTTTCATTATAAAGGTAAAATCAACAAATTAAATCCTTTACTCAAAATCCTCTTGGCTGAGGATATTGAATATTACGGAAAATTTTCCATTTGCTAGCTATGCTTTTAAAGCGAGGACAGACAAATACAGAACTTACATCTCCAAAAGATGATGTTTCTTCTACTAGCTTGTTATCAGCCTGGTCCAGTTGTCTACATCTCCCCATGTCACACTGCTATGAGCCAGGAAATAAAGCTTAAATCTAAGGCAGTTATAGAGAATATAGAGAATCCTCTTTCCTGATTTGTTTTGTTGTTGTTGTGGGTTTTTTTTTTTTTTGGGGGGGGGGTTGGTGTTTTTTTTTTTTTTTTTTGTTTTGTTTGGGTTTTTTAAATGAA
>JAWWEE010000122.1:66327384-66420148 GCA_035221455.1 Xenops minutus
AAAGAAAGAAAGAAAGAAAGAAAGAAAGAAAGAAAGAAAGAAAGAAAGAAAGAAAGAAAGAAAGAAAGAGAAAGAAAAAAAAGCCTTACATTCTCTTCCAGGTGAATGTCACCTATTGGCTGAGACAAGACAATGCCATGCCTCTGTTTCAGCTTTAAATTCTAATGTCACTAAGTTTTTGTGTCATTAATTGGGTTACTAAGAGTGCTGGACACAGACTGAAACCTGAGTGCATAACAGGAATCAGTACAGTGTTTAAGGAGATCAGGGAAAAGTTATACTTGGAGTTATAAAGGAATAATTCCAAAGTATCTTCACTGAAATTAATGAGTTTATTTTGGATTTGTTCACTTCTAAGTAGGAGGTTGGCAGTAGCAGGGCCAAAAAAGTGGCTTTCTCTGAAACAGGAGAAAGAAAAAAAAGAATGCAATCTAGGAAATGATGCAGCATTGGTCTCTTAAGAAAAATCTTGTCTTTCTATAACTTTTTTGCCTTATTGCCCATTCTAGAGAAGAAACATTTGTAAAGACTAAATGGAGTGGTAGAGAGGTGTGTTTGTGAGGGAGACAGAGCTGCTTTGGTTTAAAATTTGAGACTATTCTTCTCTGATCTTCTCTGGTGACACAAAATTTTAAAAACCAGAAAACACCCCTAAAAAGGTGATAAGAGAGTACCCAAGCCCTCTCTCCACCAATCCTCAGCAAGGCAGATCTTTCTCATGGGTTCAGGCAGCCACTCGGATCCACTCCACTTCCTCATGCTACATGGATGGGTCATGTACAGTTTTAACACCAACAGTGCTGTTCCCAGATTGCTGTTGGGGTCACTCTCCCATTAAGAAGCTCAAACCCTGGTGTACAGCAAATTCTTTGTTGTTACAGGGAATTGCAGCAAGTGCAAGTGCAGCCCAATCATTGCATGTGAGTAAATCGGGACAAATTCCCAGGATTACTGTGATTACGTTATGTTTATCTCATGTTACATCCTGGGCTGCAGGGCGGGAATAGTCCCAGTGCCTCATTGCACATGCAGCAGTGCCCTGCTGGAGGCCCAGAGGTCTGGGGTTCCTGTGGGCCATGAGGTATTTGGGATGAAGCACTGATTTTCATACCCCCTAAATATGGAATCACTGGAACACTGTGCCTGGGTTTGTCATCTCCAGGCTCCCACCTTCTACAGTTGCTATAAAATGCTGTTTGCCAGTCCACAAATACAACGATCAGCCCAATTTGATGCTGCCTCTCTGCTCTGCTCTGGTGAGATCCTGCCTGAAGTGTTGAGTCCAGCTCTGAGGTTCCCCAGCATAAGAAGGACATGGAGCTGCTGGAGCGAGTCCAGAGGAGGTCATGAAGATGCTCTGAGGGCTGGAGCACCTCTCCGATGGAGAACAGGCTGAAAGAGTTGGGGTTATTCAGCCTGGAGAAGGGAAGGTTCTAGGGAGACTTTACAGCACCTTCCAATACCTAAAGGGTGGCCATAAGAGAGCTGGATAGGGACTTTTGACAAGGGTCTGCAGTGACAGGACAAAGAGGAATGGCTTTAAACTTAAAGAGAATAGGTTCAGATTAAATATTAGGAAGCAATATTTCCCTATGAAAGTAGTGAGGCAGTGGAACAGGATGTCCTGTCTCTGGAAGTGTTCAAGGACAGGTCTAATGGGGCTCTGAGCAACCTGGTCTGGTGAAAGATGTCCTGGTCCGTGGCAGGGGGATTGGGACTAAGTGATCTTTAAGAACCCTTTCTAACCCAAACCATTGTATGAAATTCTGGCTACTGTGGGCACAGCACACCCTCAATTGTAATGGGAATTGTAATGCTCTTGTGCTTGGCTGTGAAGTATTTGCAAGATGACAGTATATTTGAGAGTATAGTGCTATGATTTTTGTACAAGTGGCTTTAAAGGAAAAAAGAGAGCACAGATACCAGATATCAGCCCTGAGTTGGTCAGGCACTTGAACCAGATGGCTGTTGTAAGTCCCTCTCAACTGAAACAGTCTATTCCATTAAAAATATCTGGAATATGTGGGGTCTGATATTTTGACATTCAATCCCAGACACATGCAGATATGTATGTGATTATCACAGGAGTAGTGTGAAAAAAATTAAGTCAGTTTTAAGTCTTCATTCCTTGCTTTTAAGATGTGTGTATTTCCAGATACTGCCATTATTGTGACATTATCACAGGTGAATGTCATTTGGTAGTCCTGGGAAGGTCTTTGAAATAAGAGTAAATAGAACAACCCAACCCTTAACCTGGCATCGGGTACCGAATACTGAGTGCAGAAAGCTTTATTTAAAGTTCTTTGATGGTTATCTGCCTACTCAGGGGGTTGAATTAGATAGACATGGTATGGATTAGCAATAGCTGGCTGCCACTTTGGCAGAAGGATTATTCGGGGACAGCCATTAGCAAGGGTAGTCAGATGGATGATGAACCAGTTTACACCTTGTGCTCATGTGAAGGGTGGAAAAAAGGTTATGCTTCAGCTTAAGGGAAGGGGGAGAAGCTGGAGGAAATATTCAGCATAGAGACTGCATGAGGTGTTGACTGGAATGATGTTGAGTGTATATGAGCTGGATTTTATGCATGTGGGTTTGCAAATAGACAGGGTCAGGCACCATTGGTAACTTGCCTGCTGAGAAGCTGCACATAGCAGGTAACTCTCTTGTGTTCAACAGGTAGGAGGAAGAGGGTGGAAAATGAGTTAAATTGCTTGCAAAGAATCAACTCAGCATTTATGTTATGGCCAATGGTTATTTTAAGGCCAGTGAGGGATGTCCTTAGAGCAGGGAGTGCATGATAAGATAGAGTTAAATAGTAATATGTATAAAGTCCTGTTCAGGAAAGGGTAATCTTTCAAAGCAAGTGTGTGCAGCTGCTCACACTTGTTCACTAAGCCTTCCAAAATGTGGCCCATGGGCATTCCCACACAGCATCAAGGGAATCACTGATTCAGGAGGAAGCAATGCTGCTGAATGACAGATATTCAAGTCACCACTCATCCTCTGGCCCCTTGGATGGTGAGGCTACTGGAGTCTTGCTCCACATCTGTCCTCCTCTCCCTTTCTCCCAGTCCCTCACTCGCTCCTTGCCCGAAATAGACACTTTGATTCATTTCTCATAAATACTACTGCATGCACCCTAAAGTGCATGGTGAGGAAAGAGGGAGATTAGAAACACCTGGTGGGTGCTTCTGGGGTAGAAATGCCGTCAAAAAGTTGAACCTGGAGCATTTTTCCCTCCACCTAATACCAGGTGATGGGTGGTGGGCTGAGAGCTGTGCATTGTTGTTACACCCTCCACCTAGAGCACATTACCTTCGTCTCAGAGGTGTAAAGGGCTCCTACCAGTGCCAGTGAAGGGAGGAACAGGGAGTGGGACAGGAGCTCTCTGGGTACATGCCCACATGGGAGGGTGGCAAGGAAAGATGAGACCAGCAGATGTGCATGAGAAAAGTCCCTTAGGGAAGGCTGACGTGGATAAGCCAGTAATGCTGTCGTAAACCAGGGTTTGCATTTCTCCATGAGCATGGCACCCTGGGTAGGTTTAACCTGCTCCATTTTCCACTCATTGCAGTTTTTGTCACAAGATTGAGCTATTAAAATGTTAATACAGAATATGTAGTTGATCCAAAACATGCTGTATGCTTCTGACTGGTGCAGTTTTCTTCTCTGTATGTAGCTCCTCATATAGTGCCTTGGTGCCCCTACACATTTATTCAAGGCTCAAGAACTCGGAAAAGACTACTTTTATGTAATGTCAGTCTGATGGCTCTTCATCTTCTAAAGCAAAGTACAGAAGGAAGAATTGAAGACAATAGGGTTGCAAAATTGAAAAAAATATCACAGTATCCTTTTTACGCAGTATTATTATACAAGGGCCCACAGGAACCTCCTGTTCTGGGGTAAGTCTGATAAGAGACTAGAGTTTAGCATTCTACTAGGCCTAAGGGAATAGTAGCTGTAAATCAGCATAACAAAGATAAAATTGCATAATGGTTTCCATTCTAACTTCTTTTAGGTTAGCAATTTGTTACAATTTTCAGATTTTGAGATGAAATTTTCTGGGCTCGTTTTCCAACTGGGAAAAAAGCACACAAATACGTATAAACTTAAGCCAAATATTACTAAATAGTCTCTGCATCTAAGAGATAGGAAACTTTTCTCCTGTTATTACTTCTTATAATTCCTTCAGTGAATGTTGATAGAGCAGACACAGCTGGTTTTACACATTGAAATGTGGGCTGGGAATGGTCCTCACAAAGCAGTGTCTATTTGTAGAGAAGAATCACAGAGTCACAGAATCACTGAGGTTGAAAAATACCTCTAAGATCATTGAGTCCAACCATTAACCTAGCACTGACAAGTCCACCATTAAACTGTGTCCCTAAGTATCAAATCTATGTATTTTTTCAATGTTTCAAGGGATGATGATTCCACCATTTCCCTGGCTGGTCTATTCCAATGCTTGACCATCCTTTCAGTGCAGAAATTGTTCCTAATATCCAGTCTAAACCTCCCCTGGAGTAACTTCAGGCTGTTTCCTCTTGTCCTATCACTTTTTAAGACTGCCATAAATCTTTTACAATGTTGTACGTTTGTGATGCAGTAAAGTTATTGTCAGAGAGCTGAGCTATGAATGACTTACAGAGAACAGCTCGTTACTTAAAGGCATCTGTGAAAGCTCCTGTATGGAGTAAAAGTGATAAAAACTTGGTTTGTGCTGAGCTTGTGAAGGCTCCAGCCAAGGAAGACTTGGTATTGATGCTTAATGAAAAGCATTGTAATGTTGCTATAAATCTCTTGGAAACATCAGAGGTGGAGGGAAGAGGTTCTTGAGAGGAGCTGAAAAGCTGAGCTCGCATTCCTGAGACCCCATATAGGGTGTGTAGCTCGGGGCTATGACAATATCCTTGCCTGAGCCTCTGCATGGGACACCTTCCCCATCTGCAAGATAAAGAGGAACATTATCTCATCTCCCAGAACTGTCTCCTGGGGGTCATTCTCTGCTGCATGAGGTAACCTGAGTGCAAGGAGGACATTGCAATAGCACACGTTATTTCATACCACCTATTGCTGTTCTTTCTGGTGTCCTGGTTTTTTGAAGGTTTTCTTTTTTTTTTTTTTCTCCCCAAGGTCTGCAAAGCTAGCAAGTTTCATGAACCAAACCTTTTGTTTCAGAATTGCATCAATGGCTCAGGATTTTTTATTGTTTATATTAAAAAGACTAACCCCAGGAAATTTTCACCTAGTTTCCCTGTGCCTCTGCTCTTTCTCCTTTGGATGCATCTGAGAAAGAAGCTGGTCTGTGGTGCCCCAGAGAGGTCTGGCAGTCCTGTGGCACTGGCAATGCTCATTTCTATCAGTACAATCTGAACATTTGATTTATAACTACAACTAACATGTTAGCAAGGAAGAAGAGACATAGAACTGAACTTGATCACTGGGGTTGGAGGTGACCTTTGAAGGCCACTTCCAAGCCAAACTATTTCTTTGATCTGTTCTGTGGTTGGTGAATTTGGTTCATATAGTGCAAGAAGTTGTATAATAGACATTGAAACCCCAATATGTGTCTCTCCATGTTACACATTCACTGGCACATATCTGGAGAACTGCCTGAGACACAGGGTAGGAACACTGATAAAGCCTCCAGTTCTCTTGGATTGTAGTTAAAAACCCTTTTGCCAGTAAAAGTGTTCACCAAAAGCCCTGTAAAGTGTGTATACAGGCCATGCACACAGCATGTCTGATGTGGGATTTTCCTCCAAAGTCTAGAGTTTTCTTAGTGTTCACAGCGTAACACATGTTTCTGTCTGAATCTCAAAAACCCCAAAAAATTAAAAAAAGATATCCTGGAAGCTGGAGAGATCAGAAGGCAGTGCCCTTCAGTGAGTGTCAAAGTGGACGTACACACAGTGCTGGTAATACCAGTAGTAGAGGCTTTGGCAGGGATGCTCCTGGAGCAGCCCTGTTGGCTGGACTCTGCAGCAGCCTCTCACACACCAGCTACGTGTGATGGAAATCCCATTCAGCACCCACAGCCAAGGCTTGCCAATAATGACACATTTTGCATTTTATTTTAAGCAAAGAATTTTTTAAAAAAGCATTTTTGTGAGTTAATCTCCCATTTTACTACCTGGGGACCCACTTCCCCATTCCAACCAAACGTTAGACTGGATCTCTGCTTGCCTCTGTCCCTGTGTGCAGCAGAACTGACATTAACTCATCTCCTGCACTGAGGCTCAGCAAGGCACTGACGTGTGTGTGTGCATTAATATAAAGAGAATGTCATTGTTCTGCTATAATAAAACAGATTTATGTCTGCACCAGATATATTTTCCAGTATATCAAATCCAGTCAGAATTAATTTCATGGGTATATTGTACTCTTAGGGCCAATAGTTTTAAACCCAATGTAAGATGTTCAAATGGAGGTGGTAAAAACAGTGAAAGTAGGTTTGAAAATCAGACCCTTATTGCTTATATTGCATTTATATAGAGATCTTGACATTTGAGCCTGTGGAATTTTCCAGTGATACGTAAAATTAGACCTTTGTATTTGTTTTTATTTGCTATCTGCCGTTCATTTTGTTTGCCTTGGTTAAGTTTCCAATTTTCCTTTTACACAGTCCCTGCATACTGGTTAAACATACTTGGTGGGAACATTCTTGCTTCATGCCTGGTTTGTAGGAAGATGCTTTGCTAAGCAGGACCTCTTTGGATCCCAGACTGTAAATAGCTGCCTTCACTGGAAACTTGGGATATATTTTCCATCTTGAAATCAGGTCCACTAGCAAATATTATAATCTATCACACTAGACAGAGCCAGTGTAATAGCCTGACTGCTGTATTTAACAGCTAAAAATGCAGGTCTGTAAACCGTGTTCTTTCCTCTGTCAGTGACACTTCATGCATTTCAACATGTCGTGCATCCCCCCTGTGCCCACTGGAGTGGTGATTTGTCTCTCCATGCTGTCACATTTAGCTCAGCCTTGCAAATCTTAAAATCCTCAGACAACTCAAAAAGCTGCTTCAGCACAGATCATGCTCCTAAATGACTGTTTTGATCTTCAGAGCTTCTTTTGCTGTTGCTGAAGGTACTTTTCTTCCTAAACAGAAACTTTTCAGCAGCTAAAAATTTTTGCTGTTTGGTCAAGAAATGGATTCTTCACCCCCACTGCAATATATTAGCAAAGCTAGAGACACTGCAGGTGCAATCCTGCTCCTGGGCTTAGAAGCTGTGTCACCAGAAGAAAATGGTCTTTGAGGAATAAAATGCTTGCTTTGGTTCTAATTATCTCATGTTCAAAGCTCAGAACTACTGCAGGAGTTCGTTTGGATGATCTCTATAGATTAGATAAAGCTGGTCTTGGCTTCAATTCATATCTACCCTGTGGTGACTGGATAGCAAGGATATTCCCAAGTGCTTGCATATTCCAGTGACTTTCCATTTAATTTGAGAGTGTTTTTCTGGCTTGTGACGTGCTCAGAAACTTCTCCCCTTTGCACTCTGAACATTAATACTCGTGAAGTTTAAGGTTTTATACAGCTTGTGTCACCCATTCCTAAAATAACACATAAATGTGCTAATAGAAAGCTAATATGTTGTTCTGGAAGGTTTCAGCTATCCTAATACTTTAGAGGACATGAACTGCTTTCATGAAGAGTTAAAAGCAAAGAGGATTTTTCTCCATCAAGGCAGGCAAACCTCTGCTCAAGGCAAATTCATGGGGAAAGGAGAATTGGTCCCTTCAAACCAGCTCTGGAGACATCATGGTGAGCTGCAATTTCATCCTTCGAGGAGATCAAATGACCAAGTTAGCCACTCCTCTGCTTCAGCAAGTGTCCAGTGTCAGAGGGGCTGGGCTGTGTGGGGCAGTAGGAGACTTTTCTGGGTTGGACACAGCATCTGCTCCCAGCTGTGAGACCTATGCTTTCTGCAGAACACAGGCTTTAGTGAATAAATTGGCAGATTTTGGGTGGGGAGCAGGCACTGTCTGTAGAAATGGGCTCTGGGCAGTGCTAACAGGTCTGCACCCTGCTCTCAGAGTGCCATGGGAGGTTTGCTTTTCACAGCTGGCCTGCCTTTCCCCTGTCAGCCATGGAAGTTATTTGGGGCAAATAAATAGCTGGAAGCAAGCACAGAAGGGAGAGGCTATGGTCAGCTCATGGAGAGATGCAAGTTTTCCTGGTAAAAGACATCAGAATTAACTGAGAACTGCCTGACACAAGTATTCCCAAGAGAGCTGTGGTGGACAGTCCCAGTTTCCAAGTTCTGCTTCAGCCACTCATCCCAGCTGGCATGTTGTGCCTGCAACCTGGGCACAGCATGGAGAAATGGGCAGAAGGGGATCAGGGAGCAGATGCTTTTCTGGTAGGCTTTTTGCAGTTGTTTGTAGAAGGATGGTGATCACCTTGTCATGACAAGGGAGTGACTGTCACATTCATGTGGTAACAGTCTATTCTTGTCCAGAATAAAGTACATTTTAGTATTTAATTAATGTTAGGGTACTGCCCTTATAAAACTTAAACCTGTTGAACTTTCTGAAGGAACAGAGGAGTGATGGTTATATGGCTTCAATCCTTCAGCTGTGAATCATGTGTTTAGTAGGAGATGTCCATAGGATAGAATGAATCTGGAGCCATGAGATTTGTCCAGTACAAGACATTAGGTCTGTGGAAGAGAGAAACACCTGGGACATCTCTCCATGTGTTCGTCTTTCAAGCCACTGAAATAAAACTGGTTGTTGAAAAAGCTCCTGGATAGCTGGAAGTTCCCAGAGGAGCTGAGAATGAGATGCCAACAGCAGTGAGTCTGTGTGGGTCCTTCACCATGTCACCCCAAGGGAAGCAAAGTGTAACCCAAACTGCACTGCAGTATAAAAAACCCATAAAGATATTTAGGGAATGAATGAACCATTCATCCAGGTCTCCATACCTCTAAAGGAGTGAAACAACTATTGAAAAAGTGACTAAAGCCACAGGAATGAAAAGCTGAATATGATGACATGAGAAAGTCTGGTTAGTGCAGATCATGAAAAGTGTTTTCAATTACTTCTTTAACCAGAAAGGGGTTGTAGGTGTGGAAAAGCTTTGCCCTGCATGTTTCATCAGTTGGGAAAACAAATAGAGGTGAGGGAAAGGAATGAGGTGGAGACTGAAGAGGGAGAATACTGTATTATGAGTAGGATGAGTGGCACGTCCTCATATAGCCCAGAGCCTGGTGTCCTGGCCTCAAAATGGGGGCTGAGGGGAGTTACCCTGGCAGGAAGATGAAGAAAATGGAACATCATGACTATGAAAGAGCTTTTAGTTTTCCTTTTAGTGCAGACGAAGAGAAGCAAGAAAAATGAAACAGTGAGGAATTCAGAACCAATAGGAAGGTGGATGCTTTCATGCAGCATGAACCTGCTGTGTCACAAATACTTACCCCTGCCTCTCATCCTGGCCCAGCAAGCGTGGGATAAAGCAAATCAGGAGCTCTACTGAGCATGCTTTGTTTGCTCATATTTTGTGTTCACTAATCTGCTCATTCATTCATGATCTGCCTTAAGGTGTTGCTAGAGTTAAATCCTGAAAAGGGTACACAAACTAACCCAGCATGCAGAGCCCTTCCTCGAAGGGCTGTACAGAAAGGAAGCCCCAGGGAATGCTGTAAGGAATGCAGCAACCAGAGCATAACTCACTCTGTTAGCAATTTTTTTGGTCTCTATCTCATGGAGAGTTTATTTTGGCAACTGTGAAGCATGAAAAAACCCCGAGTGTTCCAGTTGTGAGTATTACATATCTTTCCTGATCTGAAGAGAAACGCCTGGACGGGATAGGACAGGGTCGTTCACCATAAAGAGTCCACAGATGGAAGGACAAGACTTTCCTGACAAAACCAAGGAAAAACTTTCTAGCTTGACATTAGGCCGAAAATTGCAGACAGGTATTTACTAGTGAAATTAATTCTGGTGGAAGATTTGAGTAGATCTTGACAGTAAATGCAGAGCTATATTCAGTTCCAGAAAGGATAGAGTGGTTTCTACAGTGAAATAACTTACGTGTGTCAGAGAAATTGCTGTAAGATCCTTTAGATGACAAGACATAGATGTGGTTTTCTGAGAGGCAGCAAGGAAAGGCAATTATGGGTTGGATGATAGTTGACAACAAACAACTATTCACCTACGTATCAGGTGGGAAACGTGCAGAACCTGGTACAGCTCCTACCATACTTATGTGTTCATAGGGGACAAACATTTATCTCAAAGAGAAATGCAGCATCAAAATAATCCTCCTCTTGCCACTATTTACTGAAATGCAAAGAATGAGCATCTTGCAAAGATCTTTTGAAGAACTGATACAAACTGACAGTTACTTCTAGCATGTTGTTGCAAAAGCTTGTAGGAGTGCTGTGAAGACAGCATTATCTGCTTTTCTCTTTTCATGTCCTTTTAAATGGCAAAGGAGTTGAGAGAGTGTCTGTTTCAGCCCCCCTTGCTTGGGCCACAGTAGCACAGATGATGTAGCACAAAGCATCCAATAACCTGTAGATATCCTCAGTGCATTTGTGTCCCTTGAGCAGGCAGGACAGGCCAGACCATCCTTTGGCTCAGGGGCCAAATTATGAGCAGATACTACTCAAGGTCCTTGAGGCTGACTAACCTCAACAGAGGAATAAAAGGTGGTGGGTCGAACAGCACACTATGGCCAGTCTGCTTGTGCTGTGAGTGGTTGCACGCTGAAATCTTTGCTCCCCAAAGCTTGTCTTGAACCTGACCATGAGCTAGAGTCTCTGCACTTAAGACAAGTTGTGTCAGCTGTGACAGTAAGAGGCATTACTTTCCCTTAAGCTTTAGTAAGTGTGGAAAGCAGTTCCTTTGGTCGTCCTGTTGGTTAAGCTGTCTCAAGCATTTTTGTCCACCTTGTCCCACAGCCCTTTAAACCCTCAGTCTTGTAAGACACATCCTCTACAAACAAGGGATCAATAATCTCTGCAGGCCAAATCCTTTCAGCAAGAACTGTTTAGTTACAGTCCTCTCCTATGACTGGAGTATTTTCTTCTACAGATGGTCAGAAAATTTGTCCCCTTGGAAGAGATTTTGGCTGAGCTCATAAGTAATTATAATGCTCATGACTGTAGAATAGACTTTTACTTTGAAAGCTGCAGTGTCTGGTCTTGTTAACTGATTTCTTGTGAGCTCTGAAAAGCTTGGATTAAGCTTCAAGAAGTGGTGACCATAGCAAACATGAAAGAAGAACAAACCTCTTGTTTTTTCTCTTCCCTGTCTCTCTGAGCCTGCATCAAGGTTTGGTGCTGTAGAAACATCTCCTGTCCCCACACAGATGTTCAAGCAATTAACCTTTCCTACTTCTTGTCCATGGAGTATCTGAGGATGGATGGAGGTTTGCCAAATGCAGGCCTGCCTGCATTTCAGTCTTGCAGGCTTCTTACTGATTTTGGAGGGTTGTGGTAGGCTGAATAGTACAGACACACAGCAGAGTAATAGGCTACAAGAGGAATATAAAACACGAGAGTTTTGGTGGGCTAGTTCTGTTTATCATACTATGAAACATCTGTTTCTTTTCAACAGTAGTAACAGGCTGGATGTTGCTTTGATCCGCTATTACAATTTCTATTTGTGTTATTGTAAGGGCTAATGGTTAATGGTGATGTCTCTCCTGATTGCTGTGTGAGTTGTTGGTCTCTGGCACCAACACCAGCAGCAAAATGTTCTAGCTTGACTGGCAAACTGACCTGATCTCCACTGCTCACAAAGCAGCTCTGAAAGATGCTGTCCCCTGGGAATGCCCATGTGCTTGAATTTAGGAGGCTTCCTTGAATAAAAGCCCAAAAATGCTGCTGTTGAGAAGAAAGTTGTTGTGCTACTAGACATGTTTTTTGGTCCTAGTTTTTTCCAACAGGACAAATTCTGCAAACTTCTCCTTATAATTGCTCTTCCCAGTGACTGTGTTATTTTGGCAGAAACTTTCATTTTGCCTTTTCTTGGCAATATTATCATGATACCAATGTCATCAACAAAGACTTTGGTTGAGAGTTGCAAGGAGCACTGACATTACTCCAGAAGTGGACAGCAAATAGTTAATTATACTTGCTTTGCTTGTATGTTTTATATCAGAATAGCAGGTTAACTGCCAAATAACTTACACTCCATGGACTACTACAATTGCACACAAAAGCTCTAAGAATGTCTCTGATAAGCTTTATCTTGGTCAGTGTTTATGTAAAGTAAGCCACTTCAAATGAATTATTACAAGTTTCTTCCTTCTCTGAGTAAATTGCTTCATTCATTGTAAGTTATGTCACTGTAATTTTGAATTATTTGTATTCCTGTGAAAAGGTTTTTCCTCTGTACATTTTTTTGTGTTTCCTATTATTCCACGTCCAGAGGATTCCTTTCCAGTGACTGGGCTAACTCTGAATAAGTCTGTGGCCTGTGATGGAAACCGAGCATAGTAAATACTGCAATGGTTTCAGCTGAGTTTCTGTGTGTGTGTTTATCCTGAACTTGTCTGAACATTAATACAGATGAAATGGGGATGGTTTGTTTTCCTGTGACTCCATCCATTCCATGGATACTTCCATGTCTCGTAGATTTGACTCTGGTTGAGTATTTTATTGAAGTAAGAACTGATGAATGTGCTATTTTTAGAAGAATCTGCCAAAATAATAGATCATTGCATACACCCACATATGAAATAAAACCTGTGTTGTAAATAGCACCTGTGATTATCAGAAACAAAAACATATTACAAATTTAATTAATTTGTTGCTGTTTAGTGCTGTTATAATAATATATGTTTCTATTTCTGATTTTTGTTGATTATTGTGAACACCACAATAATTTGGCTTTATACAGTACAAGGAAATAGTAAAATGGAAAACTGTAATTTCTAAAAGCTGTCATGAAAATACTTCCAGTCAGTAGTGGGTGGCCAAATAAAAAGATATTTAGTAAACTTGCAAACAGGCATATAAGGGCATGCCTGCATGGATGGATGCAAACAGATGTGAACTCCTCTCTTGCTCTCCAAGCCAACTGGGCACAAGCCAGTTTCATCAAGAAGCCATGAAGCCATGTTCATGCAGTGCTGGGCTTAAATATTCCACCCTGCCTCTTAGGAGCCTGTTTTAGCTCCTCTCAAGTAGCCAGATAGCTCATGTGAGCACGGGGTGATGCTGAAGCCAGCCCAAGTCAAGCTGGCTTGAAAGGCAGACAGAGGAGTTCATGTGTGTCTGCGCCCATCTGTGTAGACATGCCCTAAGCCAGGCTGGGTGAAATTTGGAACCTTAATTAAAAACTAGGTTAATTAATTCAACAGGCCAAAATTTTGTCAGCTGTTGGCATGGATTCATATTGGACAAGAAGAATGTTTCTCCACTTCCCAACCAGACAAAATATTGGAGTTTTTATCTTTGAAGTTGGAGATGACAAAACTGACTTAGATTATTTCTGTTTGAAAATGTGTTTTCATCTCAGGTTGGGTGCTCATGTGGTTCCCATCCCCATAGTGCCTGGAGACCTTGTGTTTTTTGATGTGCAACTCTAACAACCCCTATGAGAAGGGAACATGTTGATTTTCCCATTGGGGAGATGGGGGAAAGGGTCCTAGAGACAAAAAGGAGATTTTCCAAGGCTATGTGCTGCCTCATGCAGTGGCATCCTGGACCAGCTCTACCAAGGAGTCAGAAAGTGTCTCAAGACTTCTTTAGAACTTCCCTTTGGGTCTTTTTCACACAGCAAATGTGGTGCTTTTGCTTTTCTAAATTCTGTCAAACAAGTCATGCACTGATCTGGCAGCATGAGGTCAGCATGGGCAGGTCCCACTGCTCCATGGCCATCAGTAGACATGAGTGCCCAAAGTGTGGTCTTGTGCCCTGGCCTGTGACCATCTGCACAGTTTCATTGTTAGCAAATGCCTTGGCATAGATTTGGTCTGCATTAGCTCACCCTCTACAGGATGGTGCTCTGGCACCCTTTAGGGAACACATAAGCACAGGCCTATTCCCAAAACTCATCCTCTTGGGATGGGGAGAATATTCCCTTGGTCAGCCTCTCCTGTGTACCTAGGTTTGGGGAACAGCCCCTTGCCCTATTCTATTTGGACCTTTAGGCATCATATCACTTTATTTGGAAAATGCCCCCATGGACTTCCTAGGGAAATGAGGACGCTGTTTGACCTCACACTCGGGTGGGACAGGATGTGGGGAGGAACAGCACATAGTGGGAAAACATCTGAATTAAGAGCCCCTTTGGGGGTGTGTGACTTCATTCTGACGGCTTACAAGCAACAAAGAAGGCTAAATTAGTGCAGTAAAATATTAATTAGGAGGAGATAGCCATAATATTGCAAACATAGTCCTGTGCTGTTTTTCCACCACTGCTGTCAGGGAAGCTGAACTATCAAGCCATGCATCCTAGATACGATTATGCCATTATTCAGGTAAAGTCTTTGGACTGGCACAGCTTTTGTGGCAGTACACAGATGGGAGAGATGGGATGGGATGTGGAATAGCAGGGACTCAGGGGACTTCGAGCACCATGCAGTTGGCAAACTGGTACGGGCATTCATCTCATCGCAGGCAGCATGGACAGGTCTCCAGTGCTTTGCAGGTGCAGAGGGGAGGCGTGTTTTTAGGGTGTTCTTAATTCCCAAGGTAGGCAGATGTGCTTTGAAGCAGCTGAGGTTTCTGAGCTGTTCTCATGGCTTCTCCACTTGCCTAAGGACAGGGAACGGGGCTGGGCTTCAAACGATGAGTTGAATCCTGCCCTCTTTGAAGTCATTGGCAGAAATTCCCAGTACCAGCTATGAGGTCTGTGTGTCTGAAGGGGCTACAGCAAAGCAAAGTGCCTTGTCTCTGGCTGGACCAGTTTAACTGGAGAGCCTGGGGCTGCTTGGTCTCAGGGGACACTGCAGGGCACACAAGCTAGGGCAGTCAGGCTGAGGTGCAGCAAGCTGCATGGACATATGCCCAGAGGACTCATTAAAACACCCTGTTAGCATTTAATATAAGTCATTCCTATCTCTTCCTCGCCGGAGAGCCCATACTTTACTGCTGTGACCAGCCCTGAGTCCCAGGGTGTATGGAAACAGCTTAATAGGCTTCAGGCAGGGTTTTCTGAAAATCAGAAAGATAAAATATCTCATAGAAACAGAGCCAAATAGATCTGGAAGCCGTGAAGGAGAGAGAAATGACATTATCAGCCTCTTGGCATGGGGATCTTTGCATGTGTGTTTGCTTGGCTGTGCTTCTGATAGATGCCTTGAGCTTCCTTGTATCGTGCCTGGTACAGCTGGAGTGGTGAGATGCAATAGTCAGAGAAACTCACATGAATGGTGGTGGTTGGCCTTGACTTTTTGGATAGGTGAAGTGGCCCTTCAATCTCCACCTGCTTCTGTAAGCTTATTCTGTACTTCAGTGGGCAAGGTCTGGCACGAAGCTGTACAGAGGTGGTAACAGACACTTAGCAGTGGGTGCAGCCCTGCAAGAGATGGGACTCTGGGGCATCACAGCACTGGATATATTGCACTGGCCCAAATTGGTGAAAATGATTGTAAAAATTCACTTTGCTGGGTAGTCACTCGTGACACCAATGAAACACCCCAGATGTTGAGCTTGTCCTCTGGCTGTCCCCATGCCCTTTAACATGAAGGATACCAACAAGGTCCAAAATCAGATGCTACTCGAGTTTGCCTTCATTTCCCAGGGCTGCAATGGCACAGGCTGCCCTGGGTCCCTGCTGCCCAGTCTTTGCTCCAGCAGCAGCTGGGTGCAGTGCTCTTCCTGAGCAGTGTCTCTGCTTCATCAGCTGGCTGGATGGTCCCAGCTGGCTTGAAAGGCAACACCATGGCGCCATGATGTGTCCAATCCTTTTTAATTTGTTTTCCATTATGCAAAATTCCAGGCATATATCTGATGCCCTCTTACATTTAGGCCTTCACAGAACTGCAAAATCTGTGAGGCCCTGCAGCCACTACTTTGCCCTCTGCCTGCTTGATTGCTGTTGCTGTTCCTCTCTGTAGTCTTTTCCTCCCCCTGCCAAGACAGATTTGCTGCTATCAAAGTCCTGCAGCTGACATATTTCTAATCATCCCTTCATTGCAGTCTATCTTCTGTAAACAATTAGTGAACCCTCTTTGGGACTTGGAGTCATTGTGCTAACTTCCTAATTATTTAGCTTTTTTTGGCTCTTTTATTGCTTGGCAAGAAAGATTTAGTGGCCAGGAGACAGTAATACACTTGCTCTCCAAGTTCCTGGGATTTGGTTAATCACTCCAGCTGAAACCTGTTGATACTGGATGATTTCTGGAACTTTACCGTGTGAGTCTTTGTAGTACTTTTAACAAAGGAGCAATAAATGAGCTCGCTGGCAGGCATATTTCTGTGATGGAAATTGCTTTCCCCTTTGGGACTGGATCCAAAGACCACTGAAGTGAGTGAGGTTCTTTCCAGCAACTCAGTGGGTGTTTTTTCTGGTTGCTGATGACAGGTATCAGGAGGACTGTCACACAGTCACTTATGGTTGGGGCACCTTTGCTCTGGTTGCACCCTTGCTCACGTGATGGTCCTGGGCACAAGCTGCTGGTGAAAAGCCTGAGTTACTGAACCTAGATCTCTTGGTGGTGTAGAGGTACCTGATCAGTGTGAGCCTGTGCTTAGTAACTTTGCTTAAGAAAGCCTTTTCCCTGAGGAACCTCAGTATTTATGTTTCTGTTCTAAACTAACTTGTAAAAAGCAAAATTATTTTTAATGTTATTTTACCTTTCACTGTAACTGTGTGAACTTGTACAAAACCAGAGCACAGCCATTAGTTAGGTTTGCTGCATAAGATTACTCAGGGAATCTCCAGATCACCTTTGGTTGATCTCAGGTACATCCACCGTAACAAACTGACTCAGACTAGCCTGTTTTGAACTATGCACATTGGCCTTCTCCTTTTATCTTCTCGGGTTGTACCATTGTTGTATCTATGTGCAGAAAGCTTTCTTCATTAAACTGGTTAAAACTAGTTACTCAATAGACTTGGAAAGGTTCTGCTGTGCTGTCCTGTCCTGGCAGGATGCCACTCCCAGATAGTCTGGGGCACCATCTTCTGAACTCTGAGGAAAAGGGATTCCTCACAGCATTTTTCAGGCATTTCAGTGTCAGCATTACATAATTCATGTACTGTTCCAGCCATGTTAGCATTGCTCTTTTTCTTGATTACTCTGTATTAAAGTGCTATGTCAGCATATTAGTTTGTTTTCTTTCCCATTAACTTCCAAGAGCTTGGCTCAGTCCTTCACATATGTTAGTGCTCTCATCTGGCCAAAGTTATGGGTCACAGTGTGAATAATCTTTATGCACTGAAACTGAACATCCACACCATGCATTGGGCATCATATAGGATGATATTAATGAATTCCACAAGGGAAAAGTTTGAGGAAACACTGAGATTTAGTGTCCAGATTTCCCACTTCCAACACAAATCGTTTGATGATTCTGTGATTCTCCCCACTTTGTCCCAGCACCAGAGAATGTTCCTTGCCTTAGTACTCTGGTGGCCAAGGATCTCTCTTCCTTCCCTCTGGAGGGAAATTTGCATCCTCAGTGATTGTACTTCCCTTCTGGAGAAGTCCATCTCTGGTCACTGACCACAAGAAAAGCTTAATGGGACCCTTATCACCCTCGCCACCTCAGAGAAGTGCCTATCACTGCCTTTGGAAGTTATTTCTGCATGGACTTGGGGTGTCTGTTATGACTGGAGGCCCAAAGCTTGGGCTGGTGTGCAAGAAGAGTTAATTTCTGTCTGTTGAAGAGCTGGAGAAAGTGTAATGCTGTGCATTCCCCACTCCTTCCCATGCCCAGGCCAGTAATTAAAGTATTCATCTGGGATTTGGGAGACTCCCCTGAGTGATTTTTCTTTGCTTGATGGGACTTGAACTTGCTTTTCCCAAAGAAGAGTCCAAACGCAGCTCTCAAAGCCTCTCCCAGATTCTGAAACTTTTAAAGATGTTCCCATTTGTATAAAATAATTAAATTGCCAGTGGAGCAGTCCGGTTCTCCCCCTGCCTTCCAGCTGAAAGCCCTAATAACAAGGTGTAGTGGTTCAGGAAACCTGCCCACACAATCTGTGGCTTTTGTTTGAAGGTTTGAGAACTCAAAGCCTACCTGCGTCAAGAAAGCCTCTCTGGCTGAGTTTCCAACCCCCACCAGGGTCTGTCCCTCAAACAGCAGGGTCTCTGTAGAGCAGGTGGTCCTCCCTTCAAACACAAGCATTGTGGGCAGCAGGTTAGGGATACAGAGAAGTACTGTATTCAGGGAAGTCACCTTACCTGTGGGGACTCCAGGCAGTTCTCCATAGCAGATGGCCCCCTTTTAAAGGGAAAGATTAAAAAGAGGGGCTGGTGTGGAGGGAGGGCTTTTCCCCAGCTCAGGCTCAGAGGAAACTTCCTGGCTCAGCAGTCTCATGAGGACAAAAGGATCCAGCCAGGAGGGTGAACTTTGTGTGCCCCAGTTCAGTCTTGATTTTCAAGTTTGTATTCAGGAAGGCCATGAGTTTTCCAGACCCTCTGTGCCATAGGTTTGCTCCTGAGGACAGCTTGGTGGGCCATGAAGAATTGGGTCCATTCTGTAGCAAGTATAATATTTCACTCCAAATGATATTTTCATATTAGTAGTGGTATAAATAAACAGGAAAAATTTTTTGTGTAGTCAGTAAGAAACACTGTATGTCATCAGCATTTGAATGGGGATTCATTAATGTTCTAGTTATATTTTAACATGTTTTCTTAAGCACTAAAACAATCCATTTGCTTTGCAATAAAATATTTTATTTTCTGGTTGGGGGTTTCTATTTTAAACATACACATTGTGTGTGAGTTTATATATTTTTATATACATATGTATATGCATGTACATAAAATACGTGTAAGTATGTGTGTGTATTTTATATAATATAGGCCTGTGTGTGTCTATATTGTATTTGGCCTGTATCCACTCTGGCCTGACTGCCCTGAGCTTAGAAAGTAAACAGTTGCAGGCTTGGCTGGAGCTGGGCTGGGGGACCACCTGGGAACTTGGGTGCTGCAGGGACTGGCCAAGGAGTCTTGGTTAAACACGTGGTGAATGTCAGACCGCAAAAATTGCACGAGTGGAAAGACTTAATTTGGCACCATTTTTGCTGTTGAGCTGATGGATAGGAGATTGAAAAAAAATAAAATACATATATATATATATATATATATATTAAAAAAGAAAAAAATCCCTTCTCCTCACGGCTGGGTGTGGTGCCTTAGATGTCTGAACAGCAGAGCCTCCCTACCCTCCGGAGCTTACACTCTGAGGCCTTGAACCTGAAAAAATAAAAACAAATATGCTTAATAGAATGCATGTAAGAACTTGTATAACTGTTTGCAGGTCTGGGGCCCGGGGGAGGGCTCTGTGTAGGGAGCTGGAGCAACGCTGGCCCTGGGCATCTGGGGAGGTTTCAGTGTGTCACCTGTGTTTTGCCTTTCTGGCTTGAGCATGGTGAAGATGCCATGGGTGCTGGCACTGAGGAGGAAAGACAAGGCCTTGGAGCAACTCTTCTTTTAGGGACCGAAGCTATTTTTACATTTATGTGTACTTTCTTGTATTTATGTTTTTACTTTTTTACATTTATATGCACTTATGAGTGTGCCTAAAGAGCAGCATGTGCATGCTTCCTGCCATCTCCTGCCCCAGTGCAGGCACCAGGAGAGGAGCACATGGAAAAGGTGAGAGCATCATCTCAGTAGATTTAGCAGAAGTTTGAGGGAAGAGCTTTGCATTGGTTTATATCACTCCTGGAACCGCTTTTTCATTCCCTATGGATAGGAGTGTGCCTTCACTCAAAGGAGCTGGGGGACAGACTGTGAAGATACTTGTCCTTACCAGCCTTTGGGACACTGCTGGCCACCCTGTCACCCCTGGGGTCACTGGGGTGTGTTCTTGGGGATGCTTTCCAGAGCCAGGATGCATCTGCTGTGCCTTGGTGAAACCTTTCGCACAACCTGCTGCCAATGCTCTGACAAGGATGATTTCATACTCTATAGCTCACAGCTAGTTATTTATAGCTATATACATAGAAGGGGCTGGCCCCGGTGCTGTCTGGCGGGTTTCACCCCCAGCACATTGCCTACAAAAGCACCCCGGACAAAAGCAGAGATATGAATAAGGGCCAAGGATCATTACCTTGGGCAACAAAAGCTGTCCTGGAGAACAAAAATAGCACAGAAAGAGCCCACAAAAGGCAGAAAATCCTTCCTTCCTGCCAGCTCCTCTCCAGGCCTCGCCTCCAGCACAGGGGAGTGCAAGGGCAGGCGATACCCTGGGCTGAGGAGCTCCGACAAAGAGCGCATCAGCGCAGCGCCGGCCCCGGGCTACCTTCGCAGCCCCGCCGCGCCCTGCCCTGAATGCCGCCCCATTGTGCGGGGACACAAAGGCGCAGAGCCCCACGGTGACACTGAATGAGCTACAATGCCAACATCTGTGAGACAGTTTCTTTGCCGGGTGATGGAGAAGAGGCAATAAATTGCTGATAGGCTGGCTCCGGGGAGCAGTCACCCATGGCAGGGCCGGGGCACGCAGGGATGGAGCCGCCTATTTAGCGCTGCCGCATGTGTCCCCAGCATCCCGCCCGCGCCTGGAAACGGGGGGTCAAATGCTGCAGCCCCCTCTGACAAGGCGCTGGAGAAAGTCAACAGAGCATTAGGGACAGGCAGCAGCCACCGAGCCATTTAGCTCATCTTCTTGCTGCCGTCTGTTCTTTGTTCAGCTTAATGTGAATTGACCCAGCGATTGTTGGACTGTCTAATTCTTCAAGCCGGAGCCTCCGTGCCTGGTTTTGGTTTCTTGTGGGTTTGTTGTTTCTGGTTTTTTTTTTTTGTCATTTTATTTTAGTGAAATTACTTTCTCCAGCTGCCTCGTCTCCTCTGAAGGGGTGAAGCAGCCTGCAGGGGTGATGGAAAGTATCGACAGTTTGAAGTTTAAGGAATGTGGGATGAAATAAAATTGAAAGCAACTTACGCCTGGCCACTGCAGATATTTGTGCTGCCCTCTGCTTTTTCACTTGGATATGGAGCAACAGGGAACAGGTATTTTCTGTTTTAAAAACAGCTACATGTGATCTTAAAACTGACTATTTTTCCTTTTAATAGAGCCTTGCCCTCTATGTAATGCAGGCTGTGTGGTATCACTCAGTGACTTCTGCAGCAGGGCCATCCCACCTGGCTGAGATACAGCATCTCTCTAATAAGAATGTAAAATTTCGACTTTGGGCTGAGATTGAATTTTCTTTTCCTGCCAAATGTCCATCTATTCATTATCAAAGATGAGTTGCCTACTAAAAATAAGCCCTGGAATTTATGTTTGCCAGTGTTGTGAGGATCGTCTAAAGAACACAAAAGTGTTGATTAATGATCCTGTCGCTGATTAATTATCAGACTTAAGAGGCCATGCATATACACACAGCAGCACCATCCCATGTACTTTTAAACATTCTTTCTGCTGCATTATACATCATCCTCTTGGGACTACTCTCCATCCAACTTGGGAAGCATCACAACTTTCAGCTCTTGTTTTTTGCAAAGACCAACCTCCCTTTTAATGGTTGAACCTGTATAAACTTGTGTGTGAGCTAAAACAAGTTTCCCTTCTGATTTCGAACGTCAGTATTTAGTGATGTGCAAAATTGTTTTTGGCAAAGTTCCTCTCCACTCAACATGCTATCTCAAGTTAATTATTATAATTTGACCTAAAACTGTTACATGTTCTGGAAACTCTCTGAGATTGAAGGGAAATCCTTTGAGTTCTTAATCCCTTAGCGTGCCATCTAAAACCAACTAAAAGCTGATGCATTGATCTGTCTTTTGATCTTTTCTCTCTGAGACTATAATAAAACTGCTGATCCATGATACCCTCAATTTGTCAGCAAAAAACACTGCATATTTATTTATTTGTTGTTATATGGGTCTTTAAGTCAACTTGGTCTCCCTGAAACTCTTTTCTTCTAGTAAAAATGCAAAAAGAATTGCAGAGAATCCAAAAATAAAAATCACTTCTAAAAAGTCATTCATTGATGGAGTTGCAGCCAGTAGGAGAAGGAGGGCCCATTAGATCATCTAGTCTCATCCCCAATAAAATACAGAGGTCACAGAACTTCACCCATTTACTTTTGTATTAAGCTCAATTCTTTGTGTTTCACTGAATTGTATCTTTCAGAGAAGTATGCAATCTTAATGTTAACATGGTAAAATAGAGATAATCCCTCTGGGTAAAAGGCTGAGCATGCCTGGAAAGTAGAGATAAAAAAAAAAGAAAATATATATAACTCCTCCATTCCTTTCTATTAATAGAGACTTTATCTCACATATTTTGTCTTCTTTCATTCAGCGTCCATAAAATCTTCTGAAATGTGACTTGTTTATTTTTCTTTGACAAACTACTCCATTATTAGAAGAACTCTGGAAACAGTAACTGATATTCAGACTAAATGAGTTATATTTCATTCATTTACCTTATAATGGCAGTACCTGCTACTGTTAGTCTCATTTTATTGCCTAAGTGCTTTTATTTGCCAGTCAGGAATAGCAGTCTCCTGTACTGTCATGGAATTATGGAATTGTGGTCCCTCACAAGAGTTGCAGTCCCCCTGTACTGCAGAGGAAAAAGTTCATCCTTGCTTTAAACAACTCATGCTCCATCTTTTTTTTATTTAGACCCTGTAAGTTTCCTTTGCCTGGTTGGCAACTAAACCCTCAGTCTACCTGCTTTGGCTCCATCATGTAGACACTAGAGAGGACTAAGCCACACAAGGCCCACAGCACCTGAAGGGCTTGTTCAGTTTTGCCCCAGGAGGTACAACTTGTTCATTTATGCCCTGTGAGGTTCATCCTGCAGCTGACATAGCTGTGTGTGATGGCAGGGTTTGCCTCTTCTCATGTCCCAGACTGGTAGATAAGCTGCTTTACCTTGACACACAGCCACAGAAATGACACACTGGCTTTGTCTTGCCTCCTTCACATATTTGAATCTGTCCCTGCATGGCCCAGAAGAACTGCTTTTCTCAGGGCAAGAAGTTCCTGTTATCTGCTTGAGTCATTGGACTTCAGGAGGACCAGTGTGACCTGGGTGGGATTAGTGTTTGGCCTGACTAACCTACTCTCCTACCATGGACCTACTGTGCATTGTGGTGTGAAGCTCACCCTTTGTATGGTGCATTTAGGCTAAAAACTCCTTGGAAACAGGGTCTGTCTTCTATTGGGAATATATTCAATATGTTGCAGGCTGGAAACTGAACTAATGCAGGAGGTCAGAGTATCTCATCATTCTTGGTAAGGAGGTGGTGCAGGTCTTCTGTCATCATGACTGTATTGATGGGTTGGTGCCTGAGTTCAGGCTCAGATCTTCTTCCTGGAAAGCCTTGCATGTTGGCCTGGATCCATGTCTGAGCTTGCACTGCCATATTATTTCACCTAGGCTACGTAGATGGCATGCTTAGATCCTACTATGCCTTTCTCCAAAACTGCTGAGAACTTTTCCCATGAGGAGAGAAAGCAGTATCAGCCCAGAGGTAACCATAGGCTTTTTTATCCTCTCCTTCATAGGATCAGTAAGGGTCTGTCCAGAGCAGTGAGTGGATCCCATTGTCAGGTGTGGGCTGTGGGCAGAGGAAAACCAGCATGTCCAGCCTGGCCCTGCTCTGCTTGTGCCCATGGCCACCCTTGCCCTGCCTCTGCAGTGACACTGCTGGCATTGCACAGCTGTTCAGGTCAGCTCTCCATAGTGCCAGGAAGAAGAGGTTTCTTTGCAAGTGGCTTTATTTGCCTCTGAAAAACACTTTTTGCTCCTAAAAGAAATCAGAACTGCTGGAAAGTGTTAAGCCCCCCATACACTCACTGCCTGCTCTTTGAAAACTGCTCCATGCATCACCTCTACAAAATAGTTCAGAGCATTTGGTGTGTGAGGCACTTGAAGTGTCTGAGTTCCATTAAAACCACTGCAGTAAAGAATTAACACTGTCTTGCACTTCCCAAAGGGCTGGTTTTTAAATTATTTTGATTTCCCTTTTCTCCAGGGCTGAGTACTGCAGTCAGGAGGCTGCAGGCAGCTCTGCCTTCCCTGCTCTCGTTTATGGTGGTCACTTAGCACTTGTTGGCTGCAAAGAAGTCTTGACTCCTGTGCTGGAGGTTTCTCCCTTAGGATTTTCCTCAGGATGGTGGTTGAGGCAGTCTCATGGGAGCAATGTCTTTGAGTTCACTCACCCAGAGGAAGGAACTGAATCCCAGCTTGCTGTTTCTTGGCCCGATGCCGTGGCTGCCATGGTGTTGAGAGTTTCCACCTCCCCCTTGGGATGTGTTTTTGGTGAAGGTGCCAGTGGCTGCTGTGCATCATGTTGGCACACCGTGTTCAATTGGCCCTGACGTTATGTGCTGGTAGAATTCCCTGTTCAGGGAACCTGTGTATCTCAAGTGGATTTGGGCACAAAACTGTTTTTCCTGTTTTATCCAAGGAGGAGGGAGCTCTGGTCATGCACAGTAACAGAACTTTGATCACCCACTTAAGCAGGATGAAAATGTAATTGATTTCAGCAACTGTTTTTTTCATTAAACAGGAAATTAAAAGCAAGATGTACCTTCAGAGTCACCCTGTTGTTAATCCAATATTGTGGCAACACAATTACAGATGACCCAGTGTGGGGTTGGCACAGCAGGATCCGGATACCCCTGGCATAGAGAGTGGAGGGCTAGGAGACCTGGCAGTGCTGTGCAGGAAGGCAGGGAAGGCTGCAATGCTTTGGCTTGGGAAACTGTGAGCTAATGTACAGACCTGGAGGAACAGGCTGGAGTGAAAGCTGCGGTGACAATAATTAGTGCTGATGCTAATAATCAGAGGGCCATCAGAACTGATATTTCTATAGTTCTGCTCACTCTGCATATGGTTTAAATATTTCTTTCTGCAATCTGTGGGTTGGAATATAACTCTAGAAATGTATCCTGCATACTGGGGCATTGACTTTTGCCATTTATTACTTGTAAATCTATTCAGACCTCAAGAATGTGTTTAATAATCTTCCGCTTGATGTGTCACACTGGATTCACTGTGATGGGAGCGGAACTACAGGGAACAGAACAGAAACCAGAACATCCCAATTCACATTGTCTTTGCTGCTGTTAGATGTCTCTGTGGATTTGGTTTATGCCCATCTTTTTGTGCCAAAGAGAGAGAGAAAGAGTCAAATGTACAAAATCTGGTTGCAAGCAGCAGGTTCAGAGCTGGTGTGGATATCTGGGCATGTCTGCACAGAGAGAGTGTGGATCCAAGGTATGAGAGCTGTTGTGTTGGAACACTGTCATGAAAATAAATATCTTAGAGTTCCTCAGGGATCAGATTAACTGGTCCCTCGCTTCACATTAAATTGAGATTGTACATTTCCCCTGCCTTTTTATTGTGTCTCTTCGGGGCTGTATCAGCAGCTGCTTGGGCAAGTGCCAAGTGAATGGGACTGTGCAGCCTCTATGCACAGAGGAAAACAAGCTGAGTAAACCTTGCACTTGAATGGATATTGATGGAGGGACATGAAGATGCCTAGGCTGGGTTTTGGTCTCAGTGTGCAGGATCCAAAATGCCAGCTCAGATGCCAAAGCAGCTATAGCAGCATGGATTAGTACAAGAAGAGCTTGAGCTCTTGGTATAGGTGACCCCTTTCCTCTCTGGCTCTGACCATCTGGGCCTGGCTCCTGTAGGGGTCCCACTGCTGCTGAACTCAGTTTAGCTTCTACAATAGCATCAACCTCAGGAATCCTAATTCAGAAAAGACTCCATGTGGCCTGCCTCAAACAGGATCCTTAGACTTTGCTTGAAGCAGATGTGAAAATGTTGGCAGCTGTGAACTCCTTTCCTAAACCCCTTGGTTATAAAAATGTTCCCATTAGAAGAGAGTTTTTTTCTCTCCCCTACCCAAAGAGTACTGCAGCACCAGGCTGCCCCCAGAGCACGTTTCATTTCCCTCTCCTAGCTAGTTCATCCATTCTTCTCCTCCAGGGCTTGTCCAGACTTGGCACAAAGGTGCTAACACATTTGTACTGACACATTTTCAAATAAAAGATGACATATTTTCAACTGAGCAGCTTTATCTTTTCCTGCTAACACCTGCTAAAAAGCAGCTCCTTCTGTCCACATTGGGATTTGAAAACCTGCTTGTTCAAATATTTTAGCTGACACATTTCAGAGATACTCTTTTCGCTGCCATCAGCATAGGCAGTACACAGTGGGCTGTGTTCCCCTCTGACCTGGGAATGCAGGGCTAACAACAAAGCCTGGCTAGTTTGAATAGTGCAGAATCAGGTTCAAAACGAGTGAAAAGTCTTGTTTGCTTTCACTCAGCATCTGGGTTGGCGTGGCAGAAGAAAGCTTCACAAGCCAGGCTGTTAGCTGTAAACACCGACCTCCTGCAATTTAACACCTTTCAGCTGAGCTTCCAAATGAGAACAATTTGTCCCAGCATCTATCTTCCTCTTCTGCTCCTTTCTGATGGTGTCTTCAGCTTTGACTAGTTTCTCCTTGCCCATCTAAGAGTATCTAAACTTAATCAGAAAGATGATTATTTCTTTGTTTTCAAAGGAACTGGCATCGCTTACCTCTGGCAAGGTGAACCACCTCCCAAGCCAATTGGATTGAGCTCCTTCCTCCTGCTTTGTGAGTCAGGTCAGGTCAGCATTACCTGAGGTCTCATCCCAAAAATCCTCCAACCTCATCCACACGTGGGACTGCTTGTGTAAGAGAAGAAAGAGCTGTGGGAGTGATGACTGCAGGGCTAGGCTCTTGAGTTTCAGGCCTTTTGGGTAAGGAATCATCATTCACGGTTTTCTTCACTAGTCACAGGAGTGAACCAGCAGAACAGCTCTCTAACAAAAGGGGCAAGTTCAGGCTCAGTAATGATGTCCTGTCTGGGCTGAGTCCTACCTGAAGTGAGCTCACTGACAGCACCTCAGTCCTGGGGTGATCATGTTGAATGTACCAGGTCCCCTTCTGGGAACAAGGAACAGCCCAGTGTGAAGGAGGTTGGCAGAGTCCAGCCATTAGTTAGGGAATGAGCAACAAAATCCTTCACTGCTCTTCAGGATGCATGAGGAAAGTAAGATATAAAGCTTGATGCTGGGTCCAAAAATTTAGGCAGGGCTATGGCAAGACTTATTTCTGGGTGAAATCTGGTAGAACCTTGTACAGTTTTCCAGATTGAGCAACACCACCTCCTGCCTTATCCCTGTCCATGCCATGCCCCAACCCACATCTGCCCATGCCTTGCTTCACCAGCCTGGAGCTGCATAGCCCCTTGCTTTGGTGGGAGCTCTGCTGAAGTGGGAAGGCTGTGCTGGGCGGAGAACCCAGCCAACAGCAAGTCACAGAATCACAGAACCTTAGAATGGCTTGGGTTGGAGGGGACCTTAAAGATCATCTAGTTCCAACTCCTCTGCCAGAGGCAGGGACAACTTTCATACCAGAACAGGTTGCTCAGAGCCCCATCCAAGCTGACCTTGAACACTTCCAAGGATGGGCATTTTCACAGGTCTCGGGCGAGGTGACAGATAGATACTTTGGATGGTGGGGCCAGGTGGGGTTGGTTGTCCCTTATCATTGTGAAAAGACAGGAAACTTGATGAGCACACCTTTCTTAAAGCCAGCCCTTGTATCCATGTGTTCAGTGGTGGCAAAAAAACCCTTCACTGTGTATACTGTAGAAAGAGGACTTTGCTTATATTTTGTTAAAGATACTAGGGTTCAATAATATTAATAGGAAGAGGAACTGAGGAGAAAAACCCCTTCTAATTAAAACTGCAGTGAGAGATGACTGGCATTACCTGGGTTCGTTGGTCTAAGATGAATTTTCTAACATTGTCCCCTACAGCTATTGGTATAAGCAGATAATTGTGTTTGTCACAGCTTGCATAGGTAGTTCACAGATAGTTTCATGTAGTTCATAGGTAGTTTCAAAAATAGTTTTCATTTTTCATAGGAACAGGATGGAACTGCTTTAGAGTGGTGTCCTAAAATGGAATTTTTTAACATTACTGAGTTTGGGTCAAAAAGTTCATTAAAAAACCCCCAACACCATACAATTGCATTCTTCTCAGATAGAGATTTCTCAATCTTGCAGAAAATCTTCCCCAAATACTTTGTCAAACCCAAATATCTTCACAGGGTGACTCTGCTTTGGTGTGGTGACACATTTGGAGAAAATGGAGATTTTCACAGACTCACAGAACCATAGAATATGTTGAGTTGGAAGAGACCCATCAAGATCATTTAGTCCAACTCCTGGCCCTGCACAGGGCACTCCAAGAGTCACACCATGTGCCTGAGAGTTTTGTCCAAATGCTCCTTGAACTCAGACAGGCTTGTTGCTGTGACCACTTTCCTGGGGAGCCTGTTCCAGTGCTTGAGTGTTCCCCTTGTTGCTTTGAAGTCCCTCTGTACAATATTTGAAATCTCACAAACATCAATTTCTAACAAACTTATCCGTGGCTCAGTGGTCCCAGTAAAGATTCTTGGGTACATCCCCTCACTTGTTTCACTAATTCCCTCCCTGAGAAATAGAACCTCTTCTCCTAAATGTATCTTAAGGCTGTAAATCCAGTTGAGCCATTAAAAGCAGATCTACTCACAGACTATATGCATTTTCCAAGCAAATTAACCTTAGGGGGATGATTGTGCTCTAGTCAATGGAGCTAAGCCAGTTTGTCCCAGTTGGCCCCCATTTTAAAATGAAGTGATTAAAATGGGTGACACAAATGGTAATTGCCTGTTGATTTTCATTGCCCTGAGCTCACTGGCTGTTCTGTGTGTTTTATGATCAAAGTAAGGCACGGATGGGAAAGGTCGGCTGTTCCTCAGGTACATTCCTCTCCCAGTTCTCATGTTTGGTTGGTTTGTCACAGATGCGTCTTTGACTATTCACACCTCATTTCAGATCTGGACGTAACTAGAAGTTTTTATTTGATGTGAAAAAGAGCAGCAATCACGGTGCTTGGAAGCAAAAGGCGCTGTTTGTGTTCTGATGCACACAGGGATTCCTGTTCCGCAGTTATGATGTGCATATTTCATAGTGTTGCAGACAGCTTCTGTCAATTAACATGAGTTATGGCTCCAGAAGCGTTCCTTTACCATAAACCTGCAGTACATTAACTCCTGAGATTCAATCCCTGCCAGTGGCAATTCATTGCAATGCAGATAAAAATAATTTTGAAACCTACGACTGGAAAGACTTTTTCTCTTATGGGAGTGCTGTTTCTGATGCTGGGGGGAGCTGTCTGGGTATGACATGACTCTGTTGGGGACACTTTGCATATCAGGCTGCAAGATCCTCCTGAAGCATGTGGCTTTTTGCATCCCATTCTGTTCCCAGTTAGAGAGGAAAAATCCCTGCCCCTGGCACGGCAATAGTGGCACAGGATGGTAAACTTGGCCCATCCATTTGAACAAAAAACAGCTGAAGGGCAAGGAGAGTCATTCCTAGCACAGCCTGAGATCCCCTCATAGAAGAACCCAAGAGCCCACCCAAAGACAACCCCAAAGCCCATCCATGGACAGTCCAAGAGCTCACTTAGGACAAACCCCTAGTTCACTCCCCTTTTCCTTCCACCTCTGCCCCAGGCTACATGGTCTCACAGCCCCTTCTGAGCTCTGGGGCTTGCCAGCCCTCTCTCTGAGCTGTTCACTCCTAGTCCAGCAGGCTCTTTAAGAGGTAGATTACCCTTCTGCTGGTCTAGTGCATTGAATAGGTTCATGGAATATCCTATGTGTGGCTAGGAAATGGGAGAGTGGGTGAGGGGTTATGTGATGCCCCAGAGTTTCAAAGATCATGAGTTAAATTGGCTTCATCTTCTGGTATTGCAACCTGGGAACTCAGGTGTCTTGAGAACTGTGTAGACCTCTTGATAATGTTTGATACCTATGGAGGGGGGAAAAGACTTACAGGTGTAAAGAAGAGTTAATCTCAGAGAGCAAAGGGAGATGACTGCCCACAGGGGCTGTATCCATGCAGATAACTAACTTTTTCTTGTCTTTTAATAGCAAAGAATGCAAGGTTTGCTTGTTTTTACAGGCAGAAAGAGTTAACAAAGGTGGGTAGAGAACTTTCTTTCCTTTTGGGTTGGGTGCTGGTCTGTAGCAGCACATCCTATATGTAGGTATTTAGGCAATGTGCTCAGCCACTCCAGTGTGGAGGGTAGATGGATTTCAGGTGAGGGTCCTGAAGGGGTGCTCAGCTGACCTCCTATCTCCAGTCTGCTACAGGCCCTTTTAGAGTCTTTGGTCCTTTATCAAGTCTAGCCTGTGTTTTTATTAGCCATCTTTGAAAGGAAGGCAAGAGAAAGCACTGATCCAGTCATATCTTTGCAGTGTGCAGATCTGCTTCTTGGGGAACCCATAACAGCACCTGGGCTGGCAGACAGAGCAAAGGTTGAAAAGCTGGTTAGAAGTTTCTCCTGATTGTCAGGGGGAGGTAAGTTCTGCTGCATGGGTTTTTCAGGCTGTGGGCCCCAGCTCTTTGCAACAGCATCTCTCTGGCTTTTCTCAAGTGAAGGCAAATCTTTCTGAACCATTGACTTCCATGTCTGCTCCAATGAAGAATTTTCCTGGGCACGTGTGTAGGAGTTAGTCAGCCAAAGTAGCCATAGCAGCTGCTCTGTTCCGCTATGACAATGCAAAGCAAACCAGAAAAACTGGCTAAGCAGCTAAGGGGAAGCGTTTCCATTGACTGGGGAATCCTCCAGTGCGGCACAGTCATTGCAGGACAATTCCCTCTGCCAGTATGTGAAGTGGATTACAGCTGGGTAAAGTGCCAGTAGTGACAGTGAGCTTGTACAGGTGTAGTCCAGATGATGATGGGAACCTTCAGAGACTTTCTATGGTGGCTTATGCATTGACCAAATTGGCCTAGCCAAAGTCTGTTGCTCCTCAAGTGAAGCCCAAATGGATGGGATGCTCACCAGTTGGTTCTCCAGCACTGCTATAATGCTGCTGTGCTGGCTGACCTATACTGAGCTCTGCCATGGCTGAAGAATAGTTTCTTTGCTGCAATAAAGCACTGTTGTAGCTTTTACATCTCCCAAATGGATCACAGAGTGGATGTGTGTGCTTTGGACACAACAGGCAGTTTTCACTGTGTGTGTGTCTGTGTATGGGCTAAGCAGCAGTTTAAGGAAACATCTTACAGGCCCAGAAAAATCTGTTGCTTCCTTCTGTTCTGACTAAGAAACTATTCCTGAATATGTAGTACTGGAGCATTAGCACCTCACCTACTACTTCATTGCACAGGTAGAGGGCCTGTAACCACTGAGAGGGAGCATGTGCTTTTCAAGTAAATAATGTGAGACAGCATTTGCAACTGGAACCTAAACAGCATCAGCTTTGAGAAAGCATGGCCACAGTGTAAGGAGCACAGTTTGATGGAGACTGGGGTGTAGTCACCTGTGAAAGTGCACAGAGAGGAGAGTTGTGCTTGTGAGCAGGACTGCAGCACATGCACAGCCTGGTCTGGCGTCCAGTAAGCTTTTTGTAGGGAATATGCATTGCTAATTCAGCTGGAAACCAGCCTCCAGAAGTTCCCAAGACAGTCTGGAGCATCCAGCAATGCGCTATTCTGTGGAATTTTGCTGGGAGTGTCCAGAGCTCCTGTTGATGCAAGTGGCACAGTGCTGTAGGGTTTGTTCTGTGAGTTGCCATTGTGTAAAACTGCCCCTGCTGTAAGAGGCTGCTACTGGGGTGGGTGTTGACCCAGCCCACACATATATAACCTCAGAAAGATTTTAATTTATTCAGTGACCACCAAGACTGGTTCCTTTGCTATGGCTTGTCTGTTGTGGAGACTGCCTTGTGTTGGAAAGGATATTATCTGACATGCCTTAACTAGCACAGTATTAAATGCTGCTTTGCCCAGCTGTCCTTGCTGCTGCCAAAGGCAAAGTAATATTGAATATTGTGGTGGGGTTGATCTAATCATGCTAACGAATATATTTTCTAAGACAAACTTTTCCAAGATGAACTTTTCCACTGCAGACATAATCTGTAGTTCCAGACAAGTAAAAGAGTACATAACTGATTCATCTCTAGTTGGTCTCTCTGCTCATTATGGTTCTAACTACCAGCTTCTTTTGCAAAGAATTTAGGGAACTTAAAACTTGCTGCTTCCTCAATTTCTCTTCCAGCATCAGGGCAGGTGGGATGCTTTAAGAAGGTTGTAAAAGCCACTGTGGGCACAGAATAAGGAGCTGAGAAGCGTGCTTTTGGCCCCTCCTTCTTTGTTTTTACTGGCCTGACCTTGTGCAATGCATATACTTGCAAGGAACTCTGTAAATCTTCTAGCTTGAGTCAGGAAAGTGAATTTTTAAAATTGTTTCACAAAACTCTAACCAAGGCCAGCACATGCACAAGGGTCCCTACGCCCGTCCACAGTATGGGGGCAGTTATCAGTTGGTCAACCCAGTTCAAGGCTAAAATTTCAGCATTCCCCAGGATGGAGGTGTTGTGGGTGTCCCATCCCTGGAAGTGTTTGAAACCAGGTTGGATGGGGCCCTGAGCAACTTGATCTAGGGAGTGGCATCCTTGCCCAGGGCAGAGGGGATTGGAACTAGATGATCTTTAAAGTCCCTTCCAACCCAAACCACTCTAGGATTCTATGATTATCACTTTGGTACCATGGAAACTGGAAAGATCCATGTGCAACTACTCATTTAATCTTACAGAGAAATTAGGAGTTTTATGGAGGTTATTAAACACGATGGGGATGGAGCTTGAACTGGATTCAAACAACTTGGTAACAGTTCACTCGTAACTTTCTCCTGCAAGCCAAAATCAGCACATCACTTCCTATGGGAACCACTTCTGAGACTTACAGGGCAAAAACGTGGCTGATAAGATGTGTGGCTCTGAGGGGGATTGCACAGGTCTTCCCTGCACATGGAGCTATTCCAGGGCAGTCCTCATGATCACAAAAGGCTTTTCATGAGACGGTCTGGAATTTGAGGAAGAAATACCCTCACTCAGCCTCTGGCAGAAACCCGGAGGATTTTAGGAGCTGAAGGTGATGGAACATTGAGTGAGGCAGTCCAGCAAGATCTGAGGTGCCAACATCACTCATGATTGGATGTACTAATTGGTCAGAGACTGGAGGCAAATTTAAATAAAAACACATGGCACAATTATGAGAGATTAGATCAAGTTGGATTCATTGCAGAAGTAAAGGAAAGAAATGCACTGCTGGAGTTTGAACAGGATTTACAGAAGCTTTGTCCAGCAGACCTTCCTGACACTGAACATCCCACCAGAGGCAACTCTTGGGTAACCAGCTGACTTGAAGGTAGCTCAACAATTGACCCCTTTATCCCAACACTTGGACCAGTTGGGTACCTCTGTAAAGGGCTAAGTAAAAGGGTTTGTAGAGATGTAACTAGAGGGGCCTGAAGGTCAGAGCTGGGCTTTCTGGATTCTGGATGGTTTATGTTCATTGATTTTCTTTGGTGCTGTCTACAGCCTGATTTTTCAACTCAGCTTGTGCCATAGCAGCCATTTAGAGGACAAGGGTTGGGTGCCGTGCATATGTGCACAGTACAATGCCTTGAGTTTCCAGTCTTGTGATACTTAAATAAAACCAAGACAGCTTTCTGCCCATGTCTGCTCAGACAGAGACTCTTCTTTTCATCCTGATGAGAAGAACACAAGGAAACTGCAATCTCAAAATGAAGCTCCAAAGAACAATCATGAAATCATAGGATTATTTAGATTGGAAAAGATATTTAAGGTCATGAAGTCCAACCACTAACCCAGCACTGCCAAGGCCACTGCTAAAGCATGTCCCTGAGGGCCATATCTGCACATCTTTTAAGTACCTCCAGGGATGGTGACTCCACCACTTCACTGAGCTGCCTGTTCCCACGCAAGAGCACTGGGTCATCCGAGAGAAGTTTTAGCAGCAAATCCAGCACAACTAGACATAAAATATTAAAGTATTACTCATGTGCTTTCATATGGCTGAAGATCAAGCATGAAGCACAGACGTGACTGAAATAGCACTGCTCACAGAGGTTTAAGTGGCCAGTCACCACCACACATCTAATAGGCTGTTCTGCTCCAAGCAACATCAGCATCAGAGAGAAGGAAAGAGGGGGAGGTGCGTTCAGAATTGAACTATTAGCTAGTTTTTCAAAACTTGTAGATGTTTTCATGTCTGAAAATGGTCTTAAAAAAAATAATTTTACATTGTCTAAAATGTAAGTGAAGAGCAGAGTTGGTAACTGCCATCTTTGCTTCCTTTCTTTGAAACCTTAGGTAGTGAGGTTGTGACACTAAATGATGTTTAGAAGCTGTGAAGAAGAGCTGTAAACAGTCCTTGGAAAGCACCTTCCAAATTATACAATGAGAAGTCAAATAAAAAGATCTCCAACTGGTGACTTAGACTTAGAAGTAATCAGAATTAAACCCCTGCTTCTTTGGGCTGGAACTGTGAATGTGTGGGTCTGTTAGTATAGACAACTGCTATTAACCCCATATCCTACATTTGTCTGGCACAGCACAGTGTCTTCTGCCATGCCCACCGAAGCAGGACTCTTCCACGGAAATTCATTCTTTGGTGTCAGGGATGGATCGCCATCAGAGAACTAAGGAGAGTTGTCCTAGTTGGCCAGAAAGCCCATTTCACAAAAGACAAGTTGGAAATCCAGATAGAAATCCATCCCCCAGGCTGTCACGGAGCATGGATTCACATGGGGGGAGTGCAGTTCCTGGGGTGCTCTACAGCCACACAGTCACTCAGTCCAGTACTGACCTTGGTTAATCACCCTATACACTTTTAGAAGCATATTAAAGAGAGGGAATGGCAGGTATTTCACCTGAACTGACTCACTTTAGCTTCTTTCGTTTTACAAAAGGTTTCCCAAAGTACAGGAGTGTTAGTTTGCTTCTCTTCATCCTGCAGTGAGAATAATTTATGAGGAACGCGTTTTCCCTCCTGTTGAATACTTTTTCTTAGCATGTCAAGTGTGTACATTGCTGCTGGCAAAAAAGCAACCAGACTTGTGGAAAGAAAAATTTCTGAAGAATGTGTGGGGTGTTTGGGTGGAGCACAAATGAGCAGATGTTCCCACAGAACAACAGGGTTTTATGGCGAATGAGCAGAGGTAAAGCCCTGGCTCCAGGGCAGCTGGATGCGTTAGGTGTACTCCAGTGTAAGAGTCACAGATGCAGCAGGACTGCAGGAAAAATAACTGCTGGGCTATGACTGAACCCTTGAAATGCTGCGTCTGGGTGTTTCCCACTCAGGGAGCTCATTGGGGTGGTTGTACACGGGATTACTGGGGTAATCTGGGTCCAGTTTGCAGCCTCATCAATCGAAAGTGTTTGGCTTTCTGAAGTGAACACTGACTAATATGAGGTTTAACGTCAGGCAGAACAATGTCTGTAAAAAGCTTCAAACACGAGCATTTGAAAATGAGCCAGCTAAATCCACGTGTTAGTTGGAAATAGTAAAATGTCACTTTTTTTGCTTGTAATTATTTTATTTTTGTAACTGAGTGGCTGAAAAATATGAAATATCTCTTTTGCCTCACCCAGGCAAGACTGAGAAGCCCAGAAACTAATCCTCTGCTGCATGCCAATCTGGTCCCCATGCCCCAGTTTCTAGGGTTACTGCTGCAATGCATTGCATGTATGATCAGATTGTTAATGAAGCTAATAATTTGCACCATATTGGAGCTCTCATCCCTTCTGAAAATGAAGTGCCTTAGCTTCAGCATCTGTAAACTGTGGCAATTAGTTTCAGAAACTCATCTTTCGAGTTTGACAGCTTTGGCACCATCCTAAAAGATTATGCAGAGCACTGAAAAGCCCCCCTGGTGCCCCCACTTGTCACTGGACCCTGCCTATCTCTGTGTACCTGGGAGATGTGTCACCAACTCATCCTGTTCCTTGAGCTTGCATTATACTTTTTCTACTAAATTTGCAGAAGCCTTTCTTCTTCAGCACCTATAGGATGTGAAAATAGAGAGGTTAATGATTAACTGAATGGTTCTATGATTCTAATAATTTATTTTCCTGCTGAAATTTCCACTCTCTGCACATTCCGACCCGAAATCTGCCTCACTGGTGCCTGAACTTCAAGGTACCTAAGATGAATGGCATGAGTTATGCTTCTTAAGTGTTACTGAGAGCTTGGTGATATCTGATTTCCTCTGTCTTGTTTGTATCTTGCTCATGCATGCATTCTGCACAGAAATCTGACAAATGTATAGCTGAACTAAACTGAGATGTTTCGCCTCATCTGATATTTAATGTGAACCATTGGTTCCTTTGAGGCTGGAATTAAGTATTAGGTTTCAGTCGCTGTAATTAGCAGTTGTATGAAATAATAGCTAAATCCATTTTCTGAGCCAAAGGTAACCCTCAGACACTGAGGAAAGAAAAATAAACACAGATCAGATCAGCATTATATTTGATAATTTGGAATTAAATGCAAAATAAGGTGGAAACTTTGAAAGGCACAGGGATGTGGAAGACTTGTCCCTTCATAGCCACAGATGCTCATTTCCAAAGGGAGAAGAAAGCTCTTATTATAAGCCACGGGGCTGTGCTGACCTATTTGTCTTTCACAGCTGAATCCTGAGAGATGATGTGAACTTAGTAGGGGAGCATCTGCAGGACCATTTTCAGGTGCTCCTGTGCTTGCAGGAAGGGGCAGTTGTCTTGATATGTGCCAGCTATGAGGAACACCCTAGATCCAGAACCACAGAACAACAAATTACTGAGTGAATAGTGACGAATCAGACACTGAGTGCTGACAGAGCTTCCCGGGAAGATGCTGAGTAGGAAAGGCTGGTCTGACAATGTGCTGTGTGCAGGGCTGCACAGGCAGTGAGGGACACTCACCTCCCTGGTGCCCTTCTGCAGAGCAGGCTGGAGCTAAAGCCAGCGGTGACACTTTCAGGCTCTTATTTGGATGCTGACATCCAGAGTGAAACACTGAGGTCAGCTAAGTGACAATCTTATTTTAGGCATAATTCTCTCCTGCCAAGAGTGTGAAGTGGCCACCTGCAGCAAGGCATAGCACATGCAGACCTGGAGAGAAAGGACAAACCATGGGGCTGTGAGGATGGTGAGCTCTCAAAGTGCTACTTTTCTTTTTTTGCCCCTTTGGAGGATAATCACAGGTTGATTTGTCACTGAACAACCCCAACTGTAGCATATTTCACACGTCTTGGTTATTGCATGGAGACATAGTCATGTGCAAAACTACCCTGGAAGAGTTTCAAAGGCATGTGGATGTGGCATTTGGGAATATGGTCTAGTGGTGAACATGGTCTAGTGGTGAACGCAGTGGTGCTGGGTTAAGGGTTGGACTCAATGATCTTAGAGGTCTTTTCCATCCTTAGTGATTCTGTGATTCTCTGATCACCAACACTTAAATACTGGGAGGCAACATTACACCTGAGCACTCACCCCTAATGCCTCATTGCTTGAATGCTTCACTTCTCAACTTTAATGTTGCACAAACAGCTGTTTTTCTGCCCTGTTCTACATGCTCACACATGCTCAGAGGCCTTGCTTCTCCAGTCCCTCCCACACAAGCAAACCTCTCTTGGCTTTGCTGGAGATTTTGCCTAACAGCAGAAATGATGGTCTTTTACGTGGCTCCTTAGGCTGACCATAACAATGAGGAGGAGCGTCTCCCTTTTGGAGAGCCGCCCACTCTCCTTGGGCTCATATGGCTCTGAAATTAATCTCTGTTCATAAAATCCACGTGATACACCAAACTGGACAAGGCAAATATGAGTTAGTGTCACTGACAGGAGGATTGTGGCGCATTCAGAAAAATTAACTAGCTGTTGATCAGCCAACCAAAACTATTCTGGAGTCTGTAACCTCAGAGCCACACCTTTTGCCAATAATTTCTTGCCCTTTCTCTAGCTTGTAAAAATTTCTTAGATTCTATATTTAAGTTCAAGGCTGATGGAAAAGTCATGACTATTTCTGTGCCAACATAGTGTTGTAATGTTGTAATGAATACAGCCCTTACCTGTTTTCTGAATATCCAGTAACAGCCTTGCTTTTGCAAACTCAGTTCCTGAAAATGTCACTAAAGTCATTCTCAAACAGTGAAAGCTGCTAGTGGGGTTTTGCATTAAATGGACTTGGTATCCAAAGGCTCTCACTGGTTCAGGTTTCTTAACTTCTGTTTATTTTTATTTTTTTTAAGAGGAAAAAAAATTATGATCATCACAAATAACTAATAATTTGTAATAAAAATAGAATGTATATGTATGTCCTCTATTCTGAGACCTTCTGGATGACAAATCTCATCACAAATAATTAACAATTAGGGGTCACAGGTGGAAGAAAGTGCATCCAAAATGTTTCAGCCCATCTGAGACTCCTTCCAGTTTAAGGCAGAATTACGATCTTAATGGTAAACACCAATAAAACTGGCAAGCAATACTAAAATAATCCATTTTATCTGAATTTTTACCTAATGGCAGAACTCTTGTTATGCTGGAATTCTAACTAGCAAGCATGTAGATATAACTATATATTAATAACTATGTATTTGTTAATTAGCAGACAAAATACTGTGCAGAGAAAAGGGGAGTGATGCCCAGCTGGCACAGCTCCAGGTACATTCTTCTACCCTCTCCACAGACATTGATCTCTGAAGAAACACCAATTTTTTGCTATTATTAGGCTGAAGGAGGTCCCGAGTTTGGTCAGCTCCACTCATCCACCAGAAAGACCTTTGCTCAGCCTGTGCAAGGAAAGCTGGGAGCTCCTTTGCCTTCCTCCTTTGTAGCCTGGAACCAGCACCTCTGGATCTTGGTGTTGGTTCAGCTGTTTCAGCATCAGCCTCACAATGTGTGTTGTATTTATCTGCTTTTTTGTTTTTTAAATCTTATAGTCACTGTGCTGCCCAGAAGCCAAGCGTGATGGTTCCAGACCTTGATGATTGCCTTGCCAGATGAAAATCCCTGGTCAGCAGGGCTGTATTGCACAGCCTCTCCTCAATCTTGAGCTTTGTGGAAGATGACAAAACTTGCAAAGGCATTACCTGACTTTCAGGTGTTTTTGTCATTTCTCCTGTTGGGGTATGAATATTTCCTTGAGGAGTTTGTGAAGGGCTTCCTGGCAGATGATTTTTATTATTTGGGTGTTTATACACCCCAGGCTGAGATGATGAGTGTTGTTCTGAGTGGAATGGCTTTTTCAAAGACAAAGAGTCTGCAGGGTCTCATCTAGATGGTCTAATTCTGGATTTTCCTGGTATTCTCGAGGAGTTTGACCATAAATGCCTTTGGGAGGTATTTAAAGAGGTTTTGCATGTGTAAGCCATAAATCTCCAACAGAAGCATTTGGTAGGAATGTATATACTGATGAGGGTGTTTCCACAAATGTGTTTTACTCTGCCAGATCAAACAGGCCTGAAATTTACCTCCTGCATCTCTTGTGTAGGTTAGAGTTGGCTGCATGGTTTCTTTCCAAGAAAGAATATCACCAGAAATCTGAATTACTTGTATAACAAGTCCCAAGATGACATTCAGACTACCATGACTTTGAAATTCTCACATGCAGGCAGCAAATGAGTGGCCCTTTCTGATGGTATCACATTCCCAGTGTATGAACTCATAAGTCCCTGGAAAAGTATTGCATCTCTGTTAGTAAACATCTGGCAGCTTGGTCTTTTCCCTCCTTCTATGAAGATGACTCAGTTTTCACCATCCGTGTGCCAGTCTCTGCTGTTCTTTGGTTTCCATACTGTCCTCACCAGCTGAATATCTCAGTGCCTTTATGCTGACGTGTTCAGCAGTGCCTAACTCAGCAGTTTCCTAAGAGCCCAAGGTCCATGGTCCTGTAGTCAGCATCCAGCTGTGGTTCCTTGGCTGGACCAGGCAGTGTGTGGCAGGGACCAGACTGCTAAGACTGTCTGCTAAGACATCAGATAGGATAAGGCATCTCTAGAATACTGTATTAGGCAAAAACATAAGGCTGGCACTAGGTGGCCTCTGAAGCCACTAGCCAAACTGAATCAATTAGATGCATTCAAGAGCTGATCCTGTCCTGCTGCTCAGCCCTCGTAGAGGGGCACAATAAAAGTATGGTGGGGCATCATCCATGTGATGTCAGCATGTAAGTGTGTGTTCTTCCTGTGTGGAAGATGTGTATGTGTCATTCCAGGACAGGAAGGTGATTGTTTTGGAACCCTCTAATGTGCAATGAGCATCTGTCAGTGCTCTGTAAATTTGTTCCTCCAGAATGGCCTCAGGCATCGCCTGTGGGACAGACACAGCCGCAGGAATTAAATGCTGCAGGGAGGCACAAGTGGATGAAAACAGATCTCTGTCTCCTGCAATATGAAGACATTACTTGTCAGCTCTACTAAAGCAGTTTTAATACCAGGGTCTGCTTGAAAACTTCTGCAAAGTCAAGCTAATTTGTTGTTTGGGAGAAAATTGTCTGCCTCCTTTTTCACTGGTGTGAAAGTGGAAAAATCAACTGAAACCAATAAATGTGTTTTCTGCTTTGCTGAGCAGACTAGAAGAGTTTCTGGTGAAAGGTCAGCGGAAAAAATAATTTCTTGACCAAGATATTTGCTATACTGGGAAAGAAAAAAGATACCTGTGTTACCCAGGAAAGACAAGAAATGATTTCTCTTGTGTTGGGTTCAGGGGGTTTTGGTAGGATCAGAGCTAACACACAGAGCATCGTGCTGGCTCCTGGGAAAGTGGCAGGCTGCTGGCTGGATCCTGGTTGTCCAGGCAGCTGTTTCAGCTGTGCAGGAACATGTCAGGAGTGCAAGACAGCACTTCACAGAGCTTCATGCTGTGTCCATGCAGGTTGTGAGAACTAAGTTATTCTCCAAAGCAGAGAATTCCTTGAGGCAGCTTCAGTGAGGGCTTGTAAGAATTCATTTGCTTTTTTCCCCAGTTTTACCAGTCTGACAGAGTCCTCAGGGGACGAGCTATGTTTTCTATTGCCTTTCTCAGCCTTGATTTTCTGCTGACTGTACTTCAGGTTCTGCTCCTCTCCTGTTAAGAGGTCTTGTTGGGATGAGTCAAAAGTTTCACCACCCCTGCTTGCAATCTGCTCTTCAATACAGTCTCTAACATCTGGGAAGCCTCTAATTACATTAAGATCCATGTAGCCTTTGGCTCAGGGTGTACCAAACCCAGATGCAGTGCCTACCTGACATGTAAGGCACCCACCTTTGATGTAAGGCAGTGGTTCAGCCTTCCACCCCATCTCAATCTCTCATGCCTTGAGAGCATGCAGAGGGTGGCAAGGCAGCTCCACAGGTGAGTGTGCATGGCTAAATGCCCATAACCAGGGCTAGACAGGGCGTGTTATCACCAGAGAGGTTGTGTGTTGATTGTCCATTGTGTTGTCTTGTTCTGCCCAGCATAGATTTTGTTTGTGCTGCCTGTTTTTTTGGCCAAATGTGTAGGGAGTGCACTGTGCTGTCATGGAGGTAGGGAGGTACCTGATGCTCTGCTGGTGCCAAACTTCCCCTTGCTTTCACTGCTCGAGTTTGGTGTCCAGTTCTATTTGAATGTATCACTTGACTGGAAGGTGGACTTGGTTCTGTCCCTTTTTTCTACTCTCCTCTCCCAGCTGGGGGCCCTCCTCCTTGATGAAAAAGCCTTTTGTCTGCACTGGTGAAGAACCTGGGGCTAGCCAGGCTTGGTTGGCGAGGAGTGCAGACTTTGGTCTTTAGCAAAATCATTCCTAGGTTAATTCCATTTGCACATTTGGTAAGATCTTTCTTCTGCTTTCCCATCCCCTGCTCCTGCCAGACAACCACTACCACATCTCCACATACCCACTCCCCCCAAAAGGAAAAGAAAGGGGGGCCTTGCACAGGTGCAATGGTTACAGCTGGTCTTTGGTGGGTACCAACAGGAGAGCTGATCACAGTGGGGTGTGTGGGCACAAATGTCCCCACAGGGCTCAGAGCTGGTTGTATCACTGGGCACTACAACACTGATTTCTTTCCTGGCTTTAGATAATAATCTTGTTGGGGCAGGGTGCAACACTTCTGCTTGACACGTTGCTGACACCTGAGGTGCTGTTTGCGAAAAATGACACGATGGTGATGAAACAGAAACTAAATCAGAGCTAACATGGCTGAGAAAATGGAGGAAAAAGAAGGTACGAGCAAGAGTGACAAATCCTTTCCCCTGTCTCTTGGTGAGCCCATGATCCCAGGCCAGGACGCACCTCAGCTCCTGGCATCTCCTCTGGACATTCTCTTGTGCCCTCCCATTATTAGCAGCTCTGCTGTGTAGAGCAGAGCCATCATTCAGCTTTTACATTCCTCTTTCATGTCAGCACAACCCATGTTTCCACGCTCCCTTTTCTGCAGGTTACATAACCCCTGGGAGGGACGAACTTGCTCAGAGAAGTCCACCAGCAGGAGACACCTCCGAGAGTTTGAAATGCCAGCAGGAAACTTTGCTGTTTTGATTTTAGTCGCCATCTCTTACTGACACCTGCAGGGCTACAGACTTTTCTTGCTTTTGCCAAAGCCTCCCTGTCTCACCATGGAGCCATGACCAATGGAAATAAATCACAATTTTAGGAATTTATTTGAAAGTTGCTATGAAACAGGTCACGGCGGCCGGTGAGAGGCTCTATTTATGTAGTCACCCGCAGAGGAAAGAAGACATTTGTTCTGCTTTGAAAAATAACTCTTTCATGTGGAAAGGGCATAGGGTTTGGGTGGAAGGTTGCAGCCACTGAAGTGGAGATGAGCTGCAGTGGGATGTTCACTCAGTGACACAGCCCAAGCGAGCAACTTTGCAAATGTTCCTTGAGGTTGTTCTGCGCGTTGCTCGATGCACATCACACGCTGCAGCCAAATATTCATCCTGGGCCAAGAACTGGATGCACTGTAGGGCTGATAAAGTCAAATATTACCCCCTTCTCCCTAGGCCACAAGCAAACACTGCTGCGGGTGAAGGCCAGCAGAGGAAGAATGACATCATGAAACCCAAGAGGGAAAGTAAACATCCACGCCAGCACCATGCACAGGTCAGCACTGCACCAGGACAGAGACTTTCCTCTTTGTGAGTTCCACTCTGTGCTCTCTGTGTGCTAAGAGGGAGGACCTTTTTTTGGGGGACAACTATAAAGCACAGGTATGCTGCACACCATAGCTCATTGGAGAATGTGGCAAATGGTTGCACAACATCCTCACCACCCTGCCACAAGGAAGCAATTTCCACATGAGCCAGCAAAAGGCCATTTAGCTGCGCCCTGATTGCAGCCCTGGATGGACAGAGCTTGGCCCCTGGCCCATGCTGCTCCTGTTGAGGCAGGCCATAAAGGATGGAAATAACTCATTCCAGGTAGCAAGACTCCTCCCACAACACAGTGCATCTTAGTGGTGCTAAAAGAATGGGGTTTTTTCCTTACAGTGTAAAGGAAGTTGCCTAAGCCACGTGTAATTTACTTCTTAAATTCTCCTAGGATGTAACAGTGGCAGTGCCAGTCCCAGTGCCAGATGTAACCTTCTTGCATGCATGCCATTCCATGTCCAGCTACTTAAACCCCAAATGCCTGCTCCTGCATGGGGGCTATACAGAGGCAGATAAACTTGCATGCAAAAATGGAGATGTCTGGGATGCAGTTCAACAGGATCACTTGTAGGGATCTGTTAATACTATAGGAAAGTGCTGGTAGGATTGGTCCAATGTTCCCCAGTCTGCAACATCCCCCCACATCTTCTGCTACCAGCAGAGCCAGGATTTGCTGAGCTCCTTTGCTTAACCCCACCAAAGCCAAAGCCAGACCTGGTCACCCCCTTCTCCTTGGGAGCCAGGCAGGATGAAGTCCCTTGTGCCTGCCCCACTGGGCTGGGAGAAACCTCCCACTGGGAGGTTTAATGAGCAATTCCTGCCCTTTTGCTACTGCTGTGTGCTTAACTCCATATGAGAGTAGGGGTTAACACCTCTGAGCACACAATGGCTTGTGTGGCTATAAATATACTCACTAACAAATACAGAATACTACCCTTCAACCAAAGTTGCTATAAACTTATTACAAACTCTAAACCTGTGCTGGCCAGGACTCACAAAGCAGCACTATAAAAATTAAACTCTCCTGGAACTACAAATCCCAGTAGCTGGAAGATTTGGTTTTGCAAAAGACCCTCACAAGTGGGTATAAATCCCAAAATTTAAAAACTTGTTTATTAATTTTTTTTTTTTTTTGTAAAGTAAGTTTCCCATGTTAACAAAAGCAGAATAGTTTTATTTAGTGTTCATCTCACACCTTCGACAGCTGCAGCTGTCAGGCACAGAAATACAGTATTAAAATAAACTGAACAGAGTTGCTCATTGCAAAAATCACGCTATGCAAACCTGTGGATTGTAACATCAACAGTATAAAATGTAACAAAATTGGAATTTTTAATTTTTTTTTAAGCTTTTAAAGATAATAGTCCAGGCTATAAAACTATATAAGCATTGAATAAGAAATGTTAAAGTCAACAAGTCTACAACAGATACATCTTGTAAAAACTCAATAAATTATATATATATTTATAATATCTAGTAACATTTAAAATCATGCACAGTTTTGTACATTTTCTTTTTTCAGTACAGGAAAACTCATTGCTTCGAGTACTTGGAATGTACACAATTAGCAGACATTTGTAAGAAAATACCAAAAAATTCTTTTCTTTTTATTCCAACAAAACAAAAATCTATAGAAATCTACCTTCTCAAACTTCCATTGAAGTAACCTCAAACTATAAATTATTTATTTTAGGATAAGGATTTTGTGGCTCTAAGAAGAAAAAAGAAAAATCTTAAAATGAGATGCTGTCATCCTGTTATTCTGCAACATTGATATGTAATATGCACCAGAGAAAAATGGAAAGAATTCAGGATGCAATTTGCCTTCCCTCTTTGTAGTAGTACATAAGGTCTTCTGGACAAAAAAAAAAAAACCCACCAACAAAAAATCCTCAGCCCAAACCTCCCTCCCATTGTCAGCTTGATCCATGCTAACATTCCTTAGTTCGCTCCTGTACTTTTAAACATTGAGGAACAAAATAGCACAGCATTTTAAACACCAAATATCAGGCGTCACTGGCATTTTCCAAAGCGTTAGATGCGAAAGAAATACGCAGCTGTAGCAGCTCTCCTGCAAACAGTGTCACTATTTTGCTCACATGGCATTTCTGAAGCCCAAAATACAACAGTACTGGCAAAGGGGAAAAAAAAGCCCTACCTCACATCATCCAAAGTCAACATTTCGCTTTGCTGCATACTTGTTATTAAATCGACCACAAAGAATACCTTCATTTGAAAATAGAAAAATAAACACCCACACCCCCTTAATGCACAGTGGTTAAACTGATGGAAGAATTCTTGGCCTTGTTTTTCTGAAATATGTAAAAATCATCTCTCTGCTGCTATTTGTTTGGTTTTAACCACTAGTGATGTATTGAAAAATAAACTTACCTTTGCTCACTGCAATCCAGGATAAACTAATATTTTTTTAATGAATACATATATATATTTATAACATTAAATGTAATTTGTTAAAGAACTGTACATCTATACATTCTTTCAATATTTCCCATAAACACAAAGGAAAAACTTGATTAATATATTTTTTCTCCACTTTTAATAAGTTAAAAAAACACCCTTAAGCTTGGTGAAATTTAAAGTTTACAGTAACGCTATACTATTTAAACCAATGAACAGATATGTTAATGTCTATAAATAACTTTACAAATATACACGTTAAGGTACAATTTTTAAAACAAAACTGTGAAGATATAAAACAATCAAAAACATCTTTTCTTTTGCCCAGATCAGTATATCCTAGATTGCAATGCTCATATTTTGAGACTCTCTCAGGACTGCTTTATGTTGCATTAGTATTATACATTCTTTTTTTTTTAATATATTTATTTATATATATACATGATATATTTATAGATATATACACAGATTCTCTGGAATAAACCTTTTTGATATAAGTTAAAGGCTCTTGCCTACAGGTACCCGTAACTTCTTTCTCCGAGTCACTGCACGTAGATGGAGCCAAACCGCTGGCGTCGTGGGGTGGGTGGGGGAGCTGCTCCCCCCACTCACCCTTGGCAAGCAAAAACAGGCAAACCCCAAAAGCGAGACTTTTTTCCCCCAAAATGGCTGTTCTCAAAGGTCAAAGGATGTGGCTTGAGATGTTGTGTGGGCACCCAGGAGCCAGGTCTCAGGGCACCCCGCTGCTCTGAGATGGGTGGTGCTCTCTTCCCCAGGGACCCCACGGGGTCTCTGCCCAGCCCTGAGGTCTGCTCCTGCCTTGGCACGGCCCCATCGCTCCCAGCCCAGTGCAAGGGCCAAAGCGCTGACACTTCAGGTGACTTGGTCTCTTTTTATCATTTTTATTTTCATTTCTCCATGACAATTTGCGTTTTACTTGTTTTTTCTTTCTTCTTCCAAAAAAGGATTCCTTCTATGTAGCTGGGTAGTACGATCATGAAGCTATAAAAACGACGACAACAAAAATATAGATATTTTTATAAATATATGAATCCCTGCAGGCAACGTGGCTTTTCAGCTCCACCAAAAAGGTTCATGTACAGATTGCATAAGCCAAGAATTTCCACATTCTTTACACATTTTTTTTGTGTGTGTGTTTTTTGTCTTTTTTTTTTTTTGCTTTTAAAGGAAGATTTCTTTTTTTCTCTTCTTCGTATTGCAGGCACAGAACGGTTACTCTGGCACTCGAAACGCAAGCGGGGAGGCTGGGAGGTCAGCACCCCCCAGGTTCAACATTCTGCGTAGTAAAGACAAAAAAACCCCAAAAATGAAAAGTAAACAAACAAAACAAGAAAAAAAAAAATCATCTAGGATAGATCATCTTGGCAAGAGATTAGTTCCTTCAGGCCAAACAGTGCTTCTTGACTTTTCATACAGCAATAGGGAAAAAGAAAAAAAAAAAAACAATTAAAAAAAAAGTTAATTTTTTTTTCTTTTTTTTTACCCTGAACAGCTTGTCAACCATACAAATCTCCGGGCACCATCACGCAGTTCCACTGGAAGATCCTTCACTACGGTTTGACCCTCGGCGCCCCACGCTCGCGCCTCCACGGGCACACTGCCCACCCCATCCGTCCAGCCATCGGCCCCGGGGCTCCTCACGTCCGGATGACGCCGTTGCAGGGCGGGTGCTTGGGCAGGCAGGGCTCGTCGGGCAGCAGGTCATGTGCAAAGACCGAGTCATCCCCTGAGGAGCAGGTGCTGTGGGTGTCCTGGCCGGCTGGCGAGTACTGCTCGAAGGGCACTGAGAGGTCCAGGTACTCCTGCCAGGGTGACAGACACATCAATGGGTGCCCCACACCGGGGGACCAAGAGACCCCCTCCCAAGCCCACCCCACCACACTCACGTCGGTGGACGTCACGGTGAGGACCCTGTCCAGGTCTTCCACCAGCTGCTTGAAGGTGGGTCGCTGTGATGGGACGGCGTGCCAGCACTCCCGCATGATCATGTACCTGCATGAGAGGGCAGATGGGACAGTCGCCCTTGGTGGGCACCCACCTGCCTGCCCACCCATCCCCAAACCACCTGAGAGAACAGCTATGGCCAACACAATGCCAGCCATGGTGGCCTTGGTGTGTGGCCAGCTGGGGGGAAGAGGTTTTTGTGGAGCTGTGATTACTCATTACGGATCATCTCATGCATAAGTGTGGTCTCAAAGCAGGAGGAGGACCTGCCCTGATGAGGACACATCAGTTATACTCCCAGCCACCACCAAACAAGGGCAGGTGCCGCATGTTGCTCAGTAGTCATTTGCCACATCAAAATGAGCTGGGAGAGGTAGGTCTACCTGGAGATGTTGCACAGTTTTGCAGTGGGGATGCCCCAATAGCCCAAAATACAACTGGGACAGTATTTGGCCACAAGGAAAAGGGGGACTGGTGCAAGGAGGTCAGACCCCACCACACACTCACAAATCATGGGTGCAGTTTGCAGGCTTGTCCATCCGATGGCCTTCCTTCAAGAGCTTGAAGAGTTCCTCAACAGGAATTCCTGGGTATGGAGACCCTCCCAAAGTGAAGATCTCCCATAGTAGCACTCCAAAGGACCAGCTGGAAACCAAAGAAAGATCTTTAAAATTCAATGAGGCTTTTTTTCCAAGTACCCCCCATATTCCTCTTCCCCGGCTTGGCTTTATTTCTGTGCAGCCATGCATAGCTAACAAAGTCATCAATAGCATGACTAATTGCCTAGGCCATTTTTACTAGTTACTTGGAGATCTCTGCTGATCCAACTCAATAGCAAAGAAATCCCAGGCACCAAGTCTGAAATTGAAATGAGCATTTAATCAGATAGGTGACAGCCCATCTATCATCCCCAGCTCTTTGTTAGGTCTTCCACCAGCTCCACTGAATGGAACAAATCAAATTATTCATGCACGGCTTCACTGAATTGCAGGCTTGGAACCACAGGCCACTAATTGTGCAAGCTGATACCAAAACTTGCTTGTTACAACACTCATTTCACTGGCCAAGCTGGGAGAAAAATACCCCAACAAAAATCAGCAGAGCACTAATGTTACACACTCCAGTCCTGCAGCTGTGCTCTGGTTAAAAGTCCTTTTTCAAAAATATCTTTTGCCTCCTTCTTGATTTTCTTTTTAAAAACAGGGATTATCTGTCTCTGTTTTGCTTTCATGCACACTCGCTCTCCTGTTCTCTAGCTTTGATTTATCTGTCATGCCTTCTGCAGCATTACCTAAGCATGGAAACTATGATTTAAGATCAATAAAAGCCAAAGTATGGGAAAACTACAGAAATAGAATAGATTCATTTGTCCAATTGTAAGCGGTGAGCTTTGGGGAGGAGGGAGGCTGACTGTAAAAATGGCAGCATTATCGACCAAACATTGCAATAAAAATGCTAGTGTGCATTGTGGAGCTTTCAGAATTCAGATGTGATACCAATTTAACACATTAAGGCGGGCTCTGCTGTTTGCTTACTGTGCAGAGGCACTAAAAAACTAGTCAGGATTGGGAAAAATAAAGGAAATAAGAGCGGCAAAATTAATCTGAGTATATATTTGCTGAATGCTACCTGATCAATTCTAACAGCAGACAGAGCATTTCAAGCTCATTTCACACACTTGACTGAAGTGTAACTGTCTGGGGCAAAGTGTGGAGGGCGCCGAGGGGAGTTTTTTTTTTTCATGGAGATTTATTTTAGCACAGTATTTTTCAACTGCTGGATGGATCACCTCATCTATAAGCCGGACAAGAAATACCTGCTTGCTTTTCAGTAATTTTTCAACAGCTCACTAGAGATCCTCAGATGAAAGCAACCAGATAACGGCAAAATAAAACCACGTGTGCGAAGATGCAGCTTGGAATTGATTCCTGTGCTTTTATATCCCCAGGCACTCCAGCAGCAAACGAGCCCTGGTCATGCTTAGCAGTACGTTTTCTGTAAGATACTATAGGTGTCGATTTCCCTGTCATTTTATTTTTTTAAAAAAAGTATGGGTTTGCTTACACATCGCTCTGGTGAGTATAGACCCGGTCAAACAAGGCTTCTGGAGCCATCCATTTCACAGGCAGCCGACCCTGTAATTAGGAAGACAATGGGAACATCCCATCAGCATATTCCCCCAGCCACAACGGCACCATCTGAATCTTCTTTTCTAATCCAGTTTGAAACATTTTCATTAACAACCACATCTGCCTTCCCGGTCACTGGGCAAAGGAGCAGTGGCCACGTATAAACAGATTAGAGCATTTGATCCCTGGATCTTCACTGACAATCTTTGCAGTAAATGCTCTCTGTCGAGGACTGTATTGCACTGCCAAGGCAGGTTTAACATATCAGTGCATCCAAATCTTTGCCTGGGAACAGCATCCACTGCTCATAAATGCAGAGCATGGGGCAACACTTTCTGTCTCTTTGGTTAGAAGAAACAGCTGACTCTAAGTCCAAACCCAGCTTAAGCTCAACTTGAAGGGAAGCTTCCTAAGAGTGAAGGCAAGAACCAGATCTGCTTAGCAAAAAGTCCTGATCCTGCTGGAGGCTAAAGGAAGAGGTCTGATCCCATCCTACATCAGGGTCGTAAACACAGGCTGTCACGTGAGAAATATGAAATGAATAAGACTAGATTAATCATAATTCTCTGGGGCTTTGCTTGGCCCCTGGAGGGAGTCAGAAAAGACTGTTTTGTGTTTGAGCCATAATTTGGCTATGGGGGAACTTTGTCCTCTTCTGACCCACTGTCTCACTGAGGGAGACAACTAGGGATGGAACACAGGCAGGATACACAAATGGGATTATGCTCTCAGCTGTCCAGCACAGCTCAAACAGGGAAAATCCATCTGATCTATGATTAAAATTCCCAAGAATTGTTATTAATTTATGATTAAGAAATCCTGGCAATTAAGAAAGATTTCTGATATGTTATCAGAGTGGATGAGTGTGGGCATGGTGGACTTCAAAGAACTGCCTGGGCATTTAAACCCCTTGCAGTCCCAAGACCCTCAAGTTCTGCCATTCCCTCAACCTCTTCCACTGCTATCTGTGTACTCTGTCCTAGCCAGGGCTTTTCCTCAGGGCTCAGCATCCTGCTGCAGGCTCTGAACCAAGACAGAGGGCTTCTCTCTGGCCCTTCATTTGCAAATTCATCTCTGCAGAAAATATAAACAACTCCAGGACTCAGCCCTTGTCTGGGACCATCTTTTCACTCTTGGCAGTGGAGTAAAGGAACTGATTTAATAAAGAGAGAAATGTATGAAATCCAGGTAATTCCAGGTATACCCTCTGTCAAGGGCTCTGGTGAGACAAAAGTTGGCTCCTTGGGACCTTTATGAACAGTAGGGGAGCAGACTTGAAAGGGCTCCATTCCCCTTTGTGAGAAACTTCAATTTCTCTTAGTCTAAAGTTTCCTGGCCAGAGCTGAGACCTCACAACCAGCTGCTAGCAGAAACAGGATCTGTCAGGAAGAAGACAGATGATGGATAGTCTCCTTGGACCAGCCTAGCTACAGTCCCACACTAGGTGAGATCTCCATCAGATTTCTTCCTTCTATGCCCCTCCAGAAAGAGACATGTGGGACAAGAGCCACTTGCTTCATGGATGACTGAGTTCCTTGCCAGGAGGAGAACTGTGTGTGCTCGGCAGCTCTGTACTTACATTGGTGGTTTTCTTGTAATAGTCAATGTTGTGAACGTCTCTAGCGAGGCCAAAATCAGCTATTTTCATCACATTATCTTCAGTGACTAACACGTTCCTGGCTGCCAAGTCACGATGAATGCACTGTGAAAGGTGAGCAAGTCAATAAATAAGGGCTCGTTAGCTGCTCGCGCCTGGAACCAACAGCACCATGCGGTTTATGAGCTGCTGTTTCATTGACTCCCGAGCTCATAAAGCTGTGGGCACTGCTTAACTCCTGGCTTTCTGTGTCACCGCCCCATCATGCATGCTCAGTGGGAACCACCTCTTAGCAACACCTAATCAGCAGCTGCAGCGCTGACACGGCCATGCACGCGCCTTTTCTCTCCAAAGGGGATGCACAGATGAGAAAGGCAACTCTCCTCTTCTGTGGGCAATTACTGGGATGTGAAGCTGTCTTTCTGCACTGCTTCCTCCAGGAAGAGGAGTGCAGGCTGATGTTTGAGGGGGGAAGAAAAAATCCTCAAATTAAGGTATCCCCAATACATCCAATATATGTAGAGTCATAGAATGGTATGGGCTGGAAGAGACTTTTAAAATTCATCTAGTCCAACCCCCAACATCATAGTTGTCAGCTGAGAAAGAAGCCAAATCAGCCTGCACTGTGCAGAAAGGGAGTTTAAAGCCACCATGAACCATCCATCCTGAACTGCAGACAGAGGACAAACACATCTAACATCTGAAACTGAACTTGTTCTTGTCATAACATTCCCTTGCCTACAGAAAGGCCATGCTGGCTGGTGCACAGCTTGGTGAACCAAACCCTGATTCTCCACTTGCTGATGTCAGGGTAAATCAGGACTAATCCCAGGGTATGATGTAAGCAAACACAGCAGCTGGCTCAGCACCAGAAAAGTGCTCCCCTGGGAGCATCCTGGGCACAGCCACGCATCGAGCCAAATCCACTGCCAGCTCTGCTCCCACTGAGCCTACACGTGCTGGTGACAGCTGCAAACACGTGAGTTACACTCAAGATCTCAGCTTCCCTGTGAGTGCTCTGCATCTTTAGTGATCTCAGAAGGGAGATGAGGGGAACAGGGCTACACCCAGCTCCTGACTGCTGTCTAGTCTCACGTCTCCTGTGGTGGAAGCCCACAACTTGGCTTGACACTCACCCTGACCACTGCTGCCCGAGCCTCAGAATCACACAGCACAGTCACCTCTGCTAGAGGTGGAGGTTGAACTGAGGAGTGGGTTGCTTGTGTTTTCATAAGGCATTTTTGGGATGATAATGGTCCTGCAGGTGACAGCAAGGGCTGTACAGCTGCATGGTTCATTCATGCAGTCAGCATACACAGACTTATGCATATGCATGAAGCCTCCAACAAAAACCCCAAGATACTTCACAGGGAAAAACCTGGTCTCTAAAGGGAGAAGCCTGCAATGCTTTCCCTGGAGTTGTCCCACACACACAGCATTGCCTGCCTTTGAACACATGGCTTTGACCAAAGCTTCTACCAAATGAGATACCTCAACTCACTTTTTGAGATGCCAAGTACTCCATGCCCCGTGCCACCTGGTAGGCGCATGAAACCAGGTCCTTAAATGTCAGCTGCTCCTCAGGCAGCTTGCAGGTGTCGAAGGAATAGTCCATGCCAGGTGGGCGACGTGCCCTGAGGTATTCCCGCAAGTTCCCCTTTGATGCGTATTCCACCAACACGTAGAGTGGTCCTGCAAAGAAGAGCACATCAGCATCCAGCAGAGGAAGAGCTGCCCACCCAAATCACATCTGGGGTAAGTCGTGGAGCCAGTGAGTAATGACACAGAAGGGACAGCCAAACATGAGCCTCCCGTGACCCTGTGAGTGCTGGGCTGCTCTGCTACGCACCATCCTGTGTGCAGGCACCAAGGAGGTTAATAATGTTTTTATGCTTCCCAATCATTTTCATCATTTCCATCTCAGAGACCAGGTCAGAAAGGTCCTTGTCTGTGGCGTCATCTGGAGAAGGTAGGAGAGGAAAGCAAAAATATGTCAGATAAAAGTGTTTAGGGAAGTAGTTACCACTTACAGTAGTTACAGCTGCTGTGCAACCATGTGGGGCTTTGGTGGGAAAACAATATTCAAAATATGGCTGTATTTGGTTTTGTTCTACCTTGGAAAGAAGAATCAAAATAAAACCAAAACCTACTACCATGAGAACAAAAAAAGACAAAAGAACAAATAGGTGGAGATCAACATTCATATGAAAATCAATAATGCCTTTCATCTTCTATTTCATCCTGACAAGTATTACAGGAAAAAAGTCAGGTTTTGGTACATGGTACCTGTTTTTCTGGTAGTTTCCCTCCCTCATCTCCAGGGACAAAGAGTAAATGATGGTGGAAGATCTGGCAGAGTGACTAAAGGAAGGACTGTATTTTTTGAATGGAAAGCTGCAATTTCTCTACAAAAGTAGAAAAACCTTTTTACAAAAGTAGAAAAATGGGGGAAAACGCCCCCAAGAGAATGCTTTGGTTTGGAAAGATGCAAATATTCCTACTTCCAAAACCAGCTTCAGAATGGACTGAAGGAAATGTAAAAGAAACAAATCCTTTTCTGATAAGAAATGCAATTTTTTTTATAATGTCACCCCATGTAACCTCAAGCCCAGGCTGCTCATTGCTCACTGCTGGAGCACCTGCCCTGCTTGCTCCAGCTGAACTCAGGGTGATTTTGCTGGTGTTGTCTGTGGTTACTGTGTCTGGGGGCAGGATGGGAAACAGAGACTTATCCAGAGGTGCCCAGTGACTCCCCTATTTTTTGTCTCCCTTCAACCACTTAGGAGTTTGGGATCAAGTTTCTTCAATAAGTTCCTCAAGAAGGAGTTTGTCAACTGAATTTCTGCAGACTCCATCTGAGCTTGCTGCATAAGCTTTTGGTAGAACAGGCAGCACTGGTTATGGGAGGAGTAAGGAGTGGGCTGATTCATGGAGCTGGCCAGAAGTGAAGGGGGTTCCCCCTCTTCTCAGGGATGGTATTACCCCTTGGCAAAGAACTGGGTTAATTCCCAGTCCCTCTTCCTGATGGGATTTGCACTTTTACCTGCTCTCCAAGGACAGCCCTCACCCTCAGGCTATGTGGGTGAAGGGGAAGAAAGGCTGTTCTTGCTTTCTTCTATTGTATATGTTTGTATAAAAGACTTAAAAGAGAGGCAAAGAGAGGAAATCCCAACAGCACAATATGCTGTTCTGCCTTCTGTGGACTCTGCATACCTTTTAACATCTTGACAGCAACTGTGACGGCCTTGTTTGGCTTGTCCTTATCAATCCCAATTGCTTCTGCCATGACCACTTGGCCAAAACACCCCTCTCCAAGTGGCTTCCCCAAGGTCAGGCTGCAGGGAGGAACAAACAGGCATGTTAGGAGGGTACTGGTGCAGAGACACTACCAGCAGGCACAGAGATCCCGACCCAGGGGTTTGACTGACCGAGAACGTGTCAATTCCCACTTGGGATCTGGAGGCAGTTCCAGCTCTGAAACGTTGGCCAGCATTGGCCCATCGCTGGAGGAGAGACGCGTAATCCGGACCAGGGGCGTGTTGGAATTCATGGAAGAGTTGGACTCCAGCGACACCTGCTTGGGTAGAGCAAATGAAGTGTTATTGCCAACTGTATTCCCAGGGCAGGCAGTGCCTGAGACAAATCACTGGGGAGGTTTGAGCTCTCTTTGCCCATGGACACATTTCTGGCAATCTCTAACCTGGAAATGCTCCCACCCTTGCAGAAATGCACTCATTTAGGCACCTGTTGTCAGGTTTTTAGCTGGTTCAAAGGAGGGAGAGGTCAACCAGTGCCCTCCAGCATCAGGAGATATAATCCATTCAGCTGTTCTTTGTGCATCTCCACAGCACATACAGGCTACCAAGTGACTTTTCCCATTCTGGCACTGTAAATGTCCACCAGGAGCTTGCAGCCAAAGCTTGAAATCCATATCCTTCACTGTAGGGTTTCATATGGCATCTTTTGCTCCTGCCCCTCTGCAATTCCATGTGACAGAATGTCTCTAACTGCACAGGGAAGCCTCTGTCACCTCCATGAGAACTGCTTTGGGTTCACCAGTGACCTCTGTGCAAGCAGGAATGAGCACACTAGATATACTTTTTCTCCCCAAATCCCTGATCCACCAGAGAGCCTGGACTGAACCGCTCCCCTGCCAGATGTGCTGTCTGTGGCACTCACAGCTGCACTGCCAGACCCTTCTGGACAAGGGCAGCAGCACTGCAGCTGCTTGGGGGCTGCTCATGAACCAGAGTCAGCTGCCACCTGCCACTGCTCCACTGGCACAGAAATGAATAAAAGGGGGTGACACTTCTAGGCTGCAGCCAACTTATTTTCCTCTTGGGCAATGTTTTTCTGGTGGAGCTTCTCATCTAGAGAGAAAATTTCAAAGAGGAGGAAAAAAAAAGAGGGATAGCATAGGGGGGAATAGGAATCTTGTATCTACTTTCTGTTACCTGTCTCTTGAGTGGAAATTTGGAGACTTTCTGTACAGTGGGGGTGTTCATGGCTTTTTTGTTTGGCATTTTCATCCTCCAGACAATCACAAGGACCAGCACCAGGAGAAGGAAAAAAAACCCAGTGCCATAACTGAGAATGCCAGTGTACACTGAGCCTGAATCATCCATTTCCATGAGCTCCTCGGCTGCAGGGTGACAAGAAACAGCAGTCAGGACAAGGCAGGCAGCTGCCCACAGGCAACCACACACATGCAGCACAAAGAATTTTGGGAGGACTTGCTCAGTTATGCCAATTTGCTGAGTGACTTCAGTGAGGGAACTCTCCCAGGCCAGTGGTTTTCTGCCTGTGGCTGTAGCTAAAAGTTCATTTTGCCCTCTTTGGGGGTAATTTTACTGCCCTTTGATACAATCCTTTGGTTTTTAAGAGCCTTCAGCCCACAGACTGAAAACCACTGCTCTAGGCTGAAGGCATCTTCACACATCTGTACTGTCCCTCTGACCCAGATCTTGCTTCCCCCACACATCCACACCATGCAGCTGGATGCCTCAGACACACAAAAGCTACAGGATTGGGGTTTGCTACACTTTCTTGACTCAGATTCTCTAGCAAAGATTTCCACTGGACCAGTGCCTGCCCTGAGGGACCAAGGGACTCAAAGGGCACCCAGCAAGAAGGCATCACACAGGGAAAAAGCCTCAAGGGAACAATCTGATTAATTATTTAATGAAAATTTAGTTTTGCTGGGAAGAGGCTGGAAGGGTCTAGCTCAGAGAGGTGGGTGAGCCAGGAGGGTGGTGGCAGGAGCCCACCAGCAGTGACTACCTGCTAGCAAGACTTTTTAGAGAACAGGAAAGCTCAGCTGTGTTTTCCTCCTTGTTCCTTTCAGGACAGGCATGTAGACCAGAGAAAGGCACCATGATGGGACTGGTTTTCTGTCCCCCAAAGGTGTGCTGGCATCAGAGGAACAGTCAGAAGTGGGAAACTTTATAATGAAGTCATGCTGGCGTGGGTAGCTCACTGATGGATCATGTCTATCACTGAGCAGCCCCTTCAGCAAGCAGCAGGAGCCTTTCTCTGGCAGCAGCAGGCTCTGTGTCAGGTCATGGATGGCTGTGTCCAGGGGGAGATGGGGGAAGAGCTGTCAGTGACCAGCCTATGTGCCTGTGTGCCAGCTGTGGAGGGTCTGATCCTGCCAAACAGCCACCCCCTCCTGTGAGAAAGGGGTACCAGATCTCCTGGGACCAGGCACCACGGTTGGTGCCACAGCTCTGCTGCCTTGGCTCACACTGTGTTGCTCTCTCTGCTCCACATTCCTCCTCCTGTAGCGTGGACAGGGGTTTACAAACTCAGGTTCCCCAGATGGGCTGCATCCTGCACCCTCTCTGTGGGGGCCTGCTGCTGCACAGACGGCAGTCCTCCACTGTGTTTGACTTCAAAATAAAGTTCTGCTTCAGGTTTTTGGTGGGTTTTCTCCTGTTTTTTCTTTGATAAAATAAGAGGTGTAAAATTCATATATTGTAAAAACAGAGTATCGGTTGGATGAGACAATATCGTAAGACTCTCAAATGAACAGAAACATTAGTCTTCTAACCAAAGAAAATGATTTCTCATCCAGTGGATGTCAGAAGCAGAAACAGGATCAGATCAGCTATTACAGAGTTGGCAAATAAACAGGAAAGATCAGCAGATCCCACCGGCAGCAGGGTCAGGCATGGAGGAGACCTTCTTAAGTCCCAGTAAAAGCAATTATATCCAAATCACCCGCACAGATAAAGTCAAGATTAGAAATGCCAAAGATTCCAGTTCCTAAACACATCCTGAAATGGATGTGTTGTGAGACGGACCCAAATGTGGTCTATGACTGGGTGAGTCAAAGTGGGCTGTATAGGATTTGGGGTGCCTTTTCATTAAGGGTCTATTGAACATACTCCAAGTCTGTTTCTGCATTCTCTGCAAGGCACAGCACATATGAGATTCAATATGAATATTGCTAGTGCTTCCCTGGACCCTGCTCAAGCTTGCCCTGTAGCTGGAGGCAGATTTTGCAGGTGAAGGGGCAGCACAGCCTCATTCCCCCTTTTGGAGAGCAGATCCTTCTGTTGCATATTCTTTGCTGGCTTCATTGTCAATAAGAGCTTTGCACATGAAAGGACCACAAAATTGAGGTCACTCTGGCCCCAGGTTTCAAGCCCACTGCAGCTTTCATCGATCCCAGCTGGAGCAGGCAGCACGCAATGCCGCTGGGAGCCAGGACTCCTGTGCTCTGTCTGCAGATGACTCTCCTTGACCTTCTGTTTGAGATCGCTATCTTGGCCTGCTCATCCGTGAAGTGGAAATAATGCTACAGGCAGGGAAGGGTGTACTCACACCAGACACTTATGCATCTAATTTTAGGTTAAGATATGAGGTCAGACAGAAAAGATCCTTCATAAGATGATCCACACAATCCATGTCCAATTTAGGTGCCCTGGATCATCTGATGGGGAGGTTTCCTTCTCCCCCTGGCAGTGTAAGAAGACAAAGCTCCTTATTTTGACATCTAATAGTGTCCTAACAAAGAGGCTGTGACACCTCCCTGTTACCCAGATCAAAAAAAGATACTGTGCATTTTATATCATTACTGCGATCATTTAAATTTTGAGATACAGTGCAAAAAGAGTCAGCTGCGAGTATGCAACAGGGGTCTGCAAAAAATCCCAGAGAAGAGCCGTCCCTGGAAAACACCCTCTTTTGAGCAATTTGCAGGAATTTGGCATTTCTAAAGCAAAACATCAAGGCATCCTGGAGAGGGAAGGAGAAGCCAGCACAGAAGGAAATACCTGGTAGCACCGTCAGCCAAGCAGAGTGATGTGAGAACCCAATAGAATTCCCTGCGAGACAAGTATATTCCCCAGCATCCTCAAAAGTAACATTTCGCAAGTACAGAATCTCTAGCTCCTTATCCGTTGTGTTAACACCTGCCGTCTACAGGGGAAAAAAACACACACATATAGAAAGAGGGAAAACAGAGAATAAGCCACATTCCCAGCAAGTGTGAGGACACCACAGGCAAATTTCAAAAGCAGATTAAGGTGGTTCTTTATTTTTATTTTCCAATGGCCCATCTTCCACATTTATTTATTCATTACCCTCTGCAACCTGTAGTCAAAAGCAAAAAAAAAAGGTTCCCTTCACCAGGTTCTTACTCTGTCCCACTAAAGAAGCATGCAAGCAAAAGCATCCAAATGAAAAATTGCCCCCACAATATGACTGACTTTGGGTTAGTAGGGTGAGTACAGGGGTGGGGAAAGAAAGACAAGGAAAGAAGAGAGGAAAGACAGAAAGAAAGGAGAAAGGAGGGGAGATGTAGTGGGGGAAAGATTCAAGTGCTGATCAGAGGAATATACAAACATTTTGGTTCATGAGTTCATCAAAAAATAAAATAGAATTTTAGAAATTTTTTAGAAGTTCTTCAGTGGGCATCTCAAATCCATACATTGATTATCCAGCCCTCGATACTGCAGTGTAACTCTGGTCAATTACCAGAAAGTGCCTGTGAAGAACTTTCCTGCAGTGGCACTGAACAACACAGCAGCCAAACCCCCAGAGCCCAAGAGATTGCTGCTGCTTTCTAGTTAACATGTTTGTTTTGCATGAGCCAATGCCGATATTTATTTCTCCATTACTTCTCCAAGGGACTGATTGCATCAGTTTTATGGGTGAAAAACTTGAAACAGCTTGGTTTTCCAGAGCTTTGAACGTCACAGGTCATTAACATGCAATTCTGTTATCAGCACTCAATTGTAAGGAAGGGAAAGGAATTAAAGTATGAAGAGTTGATAGCAAAATTTGACAGTCATTTTATTGTGGGAATTTTTCCATGGCAATTGCTGTATAGGCGTTACATTCTTGTAAAAAAAAAAAAAAATTAGCAAGAAAATAAGATAAAGCCATTCAGCGTCAGTTGACAGGGTATAATACAAAATGAATAGTAATTTTAATCACTAGATTCTTAAAAATGTTATAGCTCATTCTTGCAGTTGCCAGGGCCTTGGGACAGAGTCTGTGGTTTACCTGGTTTTGGTTTGCGAATGTGGAGCCAAAATGGCTTTTCGGCTATGCCTACGAAATTGTTGGCTCTACACAGATATTCTCCTTCATCTTGTTCTGTCACATTGAACAGATTTAGGTTAGCATCGGCTTCAGCGTTTTTACTGATCCAAGACTGCAGGAATAGACAGAAACCTGAACTTCAGTAAACCAAACAATACCTCCATCGCACCTACATCAGCTAGGATTGACCGTGCACAGCTAAGTTCTCTTTGGCGGTGGCAACATCCCCAGCTCACCCCGTGGTGAGACACCTAACCCAGGACCTGAGTCACGAAGAGAAGTTGCATTTGGCCCCCAAACCACGTGCAGGTGAACTCCCTTCCCTTCACACTTGGGATTCCTTTTTTAAAACCTACCGATTTCCCCCTTCTCCATCTCCTCGGTTTCTTAGTAACTCTGCAGACAGGAGCACCAGAGAAAGGGCTTGAGCAGAGATTTGTGCTTGCAACCCGGCTCAGCAAATGCTGTTTCAATTATCAGATTCCAAAATAGAATTTGGAAACAAAATATAAGCAGTGGCGGTCTGAAACTCGCTGCTGACTTTGCCTTTCAGAAATTAGCTGTAATTTTTTCCACTGCTTATAGGAGCCTCTTCTTTACTAAATAAAGTGGTGCATATAAATCAAACAAACTTCAGACTCTTAAGTAAGGGGTTTATTTATCTTCTTCCATGCTGCCACAACAGCACATCAGTTTTTTTCCCTAAACACTAAACAGTTGTTTTTATTTTGGCTGAAAACACATAACTGTTTTAAGTGGCCTCAGAAGAAGCTTCAGTTCTGGAAATGAAAATAAAGCAATTCTCTTCTCAGTTTTGGTCTTATGCTTCCCAGCCCAGTCTCGATGCCTTCCATTTCAAGGTCTGATCCTGCCAATATGACTTGCAGCCCTTCAAAATCATCAGGCCAGCCAGCTCTGGTAGGTTAATAAGAACTGAACCCAGAGGAGGCACCAGAGGAGCCCCAGTGTCCATGTCTGATGGCAAACACCACCGGTTTTGACCTGATCTCATCTCTAAGGCTTACGTGCTGGCAAGTCTGTCTGCCCTGACTAGTGGGGAAACGTGCCTGCCTGCTGTTGCTGCCTTGTTTATAATTAAACTGGGCATGTTTCAATGCAGAATGTACAATTTAGCCTTTGACAAAGCTTGGGCACAGTGTTGCCAGCCCCCTCTGTAACTGGAATGCATTTACTGCTCTTCTGCAAAGAAAAAGGGTTTTTCTTTGATCACAAATTAGCCCAGGCTTTCAGGAACTGATGAAGGTGATGGCTTGGTTTTGTCAGGCTGTTTAAAAAATGGGTTGAAAGTACAGCATTCAACTTATCCATCTGGACTGGGGTGGGGTTTGACCCCCCCCTTTAGAGGTGGGGGGGAACTTTGTGTGCTGGGCATCTCTCTGTCCCTCTTGCTGCAATGTAGACTGGGATACTCCCCATACACAAACTGCACCATAGTAGCTTCTACACTCCACAAAATCTCCTGAAAGCAGAAGGGATGGGCAGGATGATAAAAAAAAAGCCTTATCTCCCTGCAGGCAGCACAGCATGGGGCAGGAGAGAGCCTGTTCTAAAGCAGCTGTGGGGAGGGGAGGGCTATGAACAGCACCCTGCTCCAGCAGCATGGCCAGGATGCTGGGGCAAGGCACCAGGGGAACAAGTCCATAAAGCCAATGGACTGGCCCCAAGATGACAGTGAGATCATTTTATCAGATCTTTATTTATAAAAAACAAGCACATACGCATTTAAAAAAAAAAAAAGGAAAATAAATCCCTGCAAAGCTGGGCCTGACACAGCTCTGCGGAGGCCCAGCACTGGCGCACAAAAGATGCATCCCAAAATGGAAATGCTCCGTGCCCCAGTGCTGATGCCGGCATTAATACAATTCAAAGCATTCCTGATTAACCAGAAGTAGTAAATAGACGTGTGCTGGTCCTATTCAGCAAAAAACATAAAACCAAACAAAACTTGTGCTTTCAAACGCCTGCCTGTGCTCCCCTTCGAGGAATGCGGAGCCTTTGCTGTTCACAGAAGAGAAGGTATTTGGCAATTCTAATTACCTTGCCACCCCGGTGCCGCTCCAACTTAATTTTAAAACACTATTTATACGACTATTTATATGTTCTTTGCCACAGCAAAATGGGAGCTTGTGCTTGTGACACAAGGCACTGTTCGCAGCAGCTCTGCAAACTTCCAAAAGGTAGCACTTTATCCCACGGGGACCACACACAGAGCTCGGAGACTATACGAGATGGCATGTGACACAACCAGCTATTCAGAGCTTGGTACTGGGCTGTGAAACCAGGGGGAAATTCAAATATGCATAATTCAAACACATTTGGAGAGATGGCAAGAAATAAAAAGTTTTATCAACTTGCGAGAAGCACATGTTGCCAGTCCTGAAGAACTGTCTCCAACCATTTCTTCCAACCAATCTGTTATTTCAATCTGTGTAATTATTTCCAGGGTCTCTGGCTTTTATTATCATGCATCTGGCTGAGTTACAGTTTTGTAGATACTGTCTGATAAGTGTTTGTTTTTTCTAAACTTCATACAAAGAGAAGAAGGGTGTGTGCAGCAGGATGAGCATGGGGAATGTCCACACACAGGACAACCTCAGCTTGAAACTGCAGAGATAAAATCTGCTTTCAGCACTAACTGCAGAGCTAGAAAAACTCCATTTCACCCTATATGTTTTAATAAACAACAGCACATTTAGTTATTTAAAAAGAATTTTGGAAGTCCAATGTGCTTTTCACTCTCTATTCCCTACTTCTTATATTTACACTGGTTGAGGGCAACCAGACCCTCTGGCTTTGTTCTGGCTGTAATCTGCAAGTTCTCTTTTAAGAAAGCATTTCAGCAAAGTCAAGTCTTACTATGTGAGTTTCAACTCAATTAAAGAAAAAAAAAAAAAGGCTTTTCTGAGCATGGATAATAGCAATGTTCACAAATGTTAGTGGTGGAACAAGACTATCTTGGCTCTCAGGTGCTGGTTGTTCAGCATTATTTAGGACGTACATGCTGCAGTGTGTTTAGTTGGAAAAGGAAGAATGTGTTTTAGTTGGGAGCCTTTTATTTTGCTAAGCCCTGAAAATATCTCTATTGAAGATGTAAAAAAAAGGTTATTTTCACAATTTTAGGTCAAATGTAATCTGACAGCTCTTTTATTATGCTGCATTTCTCACAATTGCCTCAGCTCTTACAACTACTTTGCTTATCTCTGCCACTACAGTAGTAATGTTATTTCTGGCAAACAGAAGAGTTTGGAACATTGATTTTAGGACATTTTTGCTGTATCCCCTCCAAACAGCAGAGTATTCCACTGTGTGGGCTTACAGAAGGACTGCCCTGAGGGTGAGAAAAAGAAGCATATACCAACCTTCAGCACCGTGACATACGGGGTCCCATCGGGTCCATACTTGCTGCCATTGACTTCCACATGTTTCAGCCACTGGATGTGAGGCTGGGCATCGCTGTAGACCTTGCAGTGAAACTCCACATTGCTCCCCACCACCACAGTCTGGTTGGCAGGGAGCCCTGCTTGCAGGATTGGTCGGTGGGGCGACCTTTCTGAAAAACAGAAAAGAGGAGAAATCCTTTTACGTGTCCTTCTTCCAGCGAGTATTCTCCCCTGAAACCTTCATCTCCCAGCTTTTCTGCATAAAGAGTGCATCCCCACAGGTGTCCTGACCACTGCTCTACCCAGTGATTCTCAAGCCAAACACAGAAGAACCACCAGGGAAAAGAAGAGGCACTTCAGGCCTGAGATTCCTTTCCTGGCCCCTCTGTAGACCGGCTAAGTGATTTACTGATCACAGAGCTGAGCCTGAATTGTTGGACAAGAAGAAGCTTGTTGTTGGTTTTAGAAGACACATGCTCCAGCACTTTGGGAAAGAAACCAAGCTCCTGCTTCCCATATAGTATCACACAGTTATTCAACATCACCACAGACAGCTGCAGAGAGAAAACAGTGAAATCTCACCTAATACATCAAGCTGGTACGTGTGCCTAATGTTTCCATATTTGTTCTCCACAACACAGGTGTAATTTCCTCGATCTGATGGCACAACACTCTCCATCACCAGGCTCCACTGCTGATGTCGCAACTAGAAGAAGAAATCAAACCATCAAGTTCATGGTCAAGTACCCTCATCACCAGACCATTCAAACTAATGAACAATCAGTGACCTTCTACACACTTGGCCAGCATGAATGGACCCCAGACTAGGGGGATCCGTTACAAGGGTCATTAAATTCTTAATGAGAAAAGGCATTAAGACCAATGCAAAAATGATGCAAGACAACATGACACACTGAGATTTCAAGGGGGCTTCTATACGCTTCCACAATAATCACAATCATGAAACCAGATGACAGCTGAATGTGGTACATTTCATTAGAATAACAGCTTCAGAAGGCATCAGGTAAGATAACTCCTACCTGCTGGCCCCCTCTGCCAGTCTGGTGCAGAGGTTCTGCCAGCTCAAAACACTGTATCCTCAGCTATAGAGCTTTACCAACTGCTACATATAATCCATAAGAAGGTGATAAATGATAAAATCATACTTCTTACCCCATCTATAACATATTTTAAAATGTGTGTGCTATGGAGGCAGTAGGTCATGGCATCTGTCTGAACAGAAATGATTGCCTACAACTGAGTTAGTTCTCTAAATTCCTATAAAAATCAGGAGAAAACATGTCCAGCCTCAATTCCAGTCCCTAGGATGCTTGGTCTGCCCTTCTATTTTGTCACCAAGTTCTATACTAGTTGGCTTTCTGATGTGGCTCATGTTAAGAACTGGTGGTTGTTCAGTAGCAGAATGGAAAGCACAACCCATGTCTCCACCCTGACCTGCTGCCCTGAGATCTCAGCTAGAGTGTTTATTTCTACTGATTATAAAGGAAATAATGGATACGGAAAGCAAATCTTGAATTAATACAGAAAGCAACCAACAGTAACAAAGATGACTTCAGGGAGCATAGCATATGAAAGCTCTCCAAATCTCTGGATATTAATTTGATGCCTTCTGCTGCCCAAAGCAGAACACTTAACTTTATTAAACATTTTGAAGGTGACCCCAAGGACAGAGAAGCAGGAGATTACAATAGAACTGTGCTCTAATATGTCAAGGGCTGATGGAAAAAACCAGGGTGTAATTGCTCCTGGAGGTTTCTTGCTGCAGCAGGTGAACTCAAATATGAAGTCATTTAACCTCTTTTGCTACACATAAATTGCATCCACATGCTTCCCTTTAGAGGGCCAAGTTGCAATCAAAACCAGAATTTTGCAAAGAGAAGATTTAAAATCATAGGACTAGACAGCTTAGTTGCAAGACACGCATTCAAAACTCATTTTAACAAAACTATGTGAACATCTGCATCCCTGAAAACAGAACTACTGAGCACCTCACTTTTCAAAGACCACTGAATTTCCTTTCATTTCAGGTTACAGGTAACAGGAGTCTGTGGCTAAGCAGCCTGTACAGACATGCCAGCTGTGGCAGATCTCTGGTCAGGTCTGAGTACACCTCTGCACACCCAGGACAGCACAAATGGAGATGCTCAAGGAAGAAATAACATTACACCTTTTGCAAAGCAACATCCCACTTTGCTGCACCTCTGGAATGGTGTGGCAATTACGGGGTAAGAGAAGCTCTGAGACCAGAGAGCCTGGACCCCGAGTTCACAGCTGAACATACCAGACTGTTGCGGAAGTTTCGATGCAAATTTGTGGCTGCTCAGTGGCTTATTTCCATACTGGCTTGTCTCATAGTTGTGTCTAAAGGCTTCTTTTAATCCACTTCTCAGCATTGCAAAGTGTTTGTATCTGGAACCCCCAGGAGCTACTTCAAGGAAATGGGGCTCCAGACACATGGATGACTCCCTAGTCTGAGCTGTATTATAAAATCCGGTCCAAATTAGGTGCTTTACAAAGGATGTACTTTCAAAGGCACTTATATGACACTTTCAAAGAACTTCTCTTCATCAGGTTTGTGATGGGAATTTTGCATTCTGAACAGAGAGGAGAACCTGAGGGCACAGACTTATGGGGCAGAACTTGTTTGGAAACCCATCAAAAAACAACAATTTATTTTTTTTTTAGGGTTGAGACTGACAGCTAGATATAAAGGATAATAAAAAGGGATGTTCCCAAGTTAGGATAGTCACTGCACTCGAAAGAATACTAGAAACATGAAGTGACTTAGTGCAAGCATTAATCAAGTGAGTGAGATACTGGAAATCCCTCTGGTTTATTTGGTGTTGTCATTCTTGGCTCCTTGTGAAACAAACATTTGCAGACACACTTGGAACCTCGTGTTTGCCAGACTGGTATGCAAGTCAGTGCAATGGTCTGGGGAAGGGATAATCCTCCATCTCCCCTCCCCCTCAATCCTCCCTTCTAGGGTCATTTAACACACACAGGCTTACGATATTAGAGATTCCAACAAGGATTTAACCATTAATGCTCTTTGGGAAATTTCATATGATAAGTCATATGAATTTCTTTTCTTTACTGGTTAAGGATGAACTGTAACAAAACTAGGTTAGCCTGCCCTTCATGTTTTCAACACTCACCCTTCTCTCTTGCAGGCTTTACACCCAGCAGTCACACGGGATCTAAATGCCATGTGCAAGCATCAGATGTGGAAAGTGGTCAGCTTTCATTTGCTGAAAACACATTTCTCACAATCAACATTTAAACTCTTCCACACACTGAAAACAAATGAGAGTGTTCCCAGTTCAGGGATTTCTGGATTAAGACCAGATCTCGAGATGAAGTAAGCCAACCAAACTCTGCCAGATCTGGATCTTGCCCATTCTTTTCAAGCTGCCTAATCCTGTTATGAAGTTAAGTTGTAACAAGGAATTTAAATCTTAAATACATGAGATACCAAGCAGGTTTTCAATCTCCTTTTCTGGTTCAAATCTCAGCTGATACCTATCAGTATATTTATACTGGATGAGATTTATACTACATTACTTACATCTAACCACAGCTCACAAGCAAAAGCAAGCAAATAAAGGAAGGAAAATTACAGAGAGAGAAAGATGTCTTTATATCAAGAATGGGACAAAGAACTACACCTAGAGAGATAGAGAGCTTAAACCAATCTTTCTGTAATTGGCCTGACATTGCCTTCAATAGCTCTTTTAAGCATTGGCTTGTTGCTGGAAGGTGCCCCTAGAGAAACAAAGCACAGCGATGCCAAAGACTCACTACCATGTTGCAGGGGATGAAACACGTCAATTTAAACTCAAAGATGGATTAAAACTACCAGAAAGTGGGTCGGGGAATTGCTTTCAGCTTCAGATTTTATTCTGCAAGCATAATTTAGTGCAGCTGATGTCACACAGTTCAGTAAAAAGCCATTGGAATGGCTCACGCAAGGCTGAAAACACTTCATGATGATCCTTACAGCCTGCAATTAGTAAAAGATGCTCGTGCTTTGTGAATGTCATCTGTCGAAAAGCAGTTTACCCACAGGAGTTTCCTCCCCACTTCTTTTCCCTCCGTAACTTTTCTGAAGATCCGAACTGAGCGTGTTCTCAGCCTCATCCAGGCTGGAGCAGGGACAGGACTGAGGAGGGAGCTTCAAAGGCTTCACTGAAGCAATCACAAAAGGCTCTTTCAGGAACAGGTCTGAGCTAACAGGAAAGAAACAGCCCAAAACTGTGGGGAGGGAGGACTTTTTTGAATCCTTCTCTGGTTTCTGGAGCACGGCACGCTTTGCACGCCTGGTTCCCCTTCAAAGCACTACGGATGTGGCAGGCATCAGCACACAGCTATTCCAAGCACTGATGAAGGTGCCTTCCTACAAGTCACCTTCTCTCCCAAGCAGTAGTCCAGGGATACATCAGGGCTGGCAGACTGCAGGCAAAAATTGCTGCCCAGGAGTCCTTCCTGCTATGATGATTTTGTTATAATCAGCTGCTGCCAGTTTTATTCTCCCCAAATAAAACCAGAAAAAAGAGTCTTACTGTGACCTCAAGTAATAACAACAACAAAATCTGAGAAAAGCTGATTTTCCTTTTAAAATCCTGCCATAGTTCCTCCTATACAGTAGCACAGAAACTTCTGGCTAATTATATAGTTTGACTGCAGTAGGGTTTTGTGTCCCTGAGCTCTATCTATAAATATGAGTCAGAGCATTTTCCAGAACACCTCATGGTAGAAAGGAAGGAGGGAGAAGAAAGCAGCCAAGGAGCAGATGCTATTACTCTGGCTGCAAGGGAATCCAACACTTGACCAAGGGTCAGTGATTTATACCACAAGAATGTTAATGACTACCAGCATGAGTGTCCAGGGTTTTCATGAGGTCCTAGCTCTTTGGTGAGGTCCTTCCTATAACTTCAAAGGACACTGAATAGGTTTTCCTTGAAAGCTGGGAGTAGCTACAGCTTGGTCTAACACATCTAAATGCATTGAGCTGATCTCAAGAAATTAGGACAGAAGGTTCCGCTCCTATATTTTCATCACTGTTCACAATGCAACCATAAACCCAGCCCTATTTTTACCTACTCCCCAACTGACCACTGTAGACAAACTCAGAGGGAATTAGCCTTCAATCCCAAAGGATAGCAGTCCTTTTAAAAAAAAACCTTTTAAAAAAGCAGTTCCTAAGGGTGCAGGAACCACACTCATTTCGGGACAGTGCTCTTACATCTACCAATGTTAATCACCGGGAAATACAAATTTCTAGTTGGCAGAAAACTACTAATAAAAACTGAGATCCAAACCAAGTCCTTACCTTAATGCCCCCAATCCTATGCTCCCCTTTGAACTCCTTGCCGTTTTTCAGCCAGTAGATGGAAGGGGTTGGGTTGCCACCCGCCGGACATCGGAAGCGAACCGTGTTGGCGGCGGGAACTGCCAGCAGCTTCTTCTCCATCTTATCTGGCCTGGTCCAGAAGGGGACACCTGAGAAAGGAAAAACCAAGTTGAACGGGCCCCTTTCTGCCACGGAGGATATCAGCTGGTGAGCAGATGCATTTGAGGAGGCTTTGGCATGTGCGGAGTGACAGCTAAATTGCTACCTGCTGCAGTTAAGATAAATGACATAGAAATGCTTTCCAGCTAAATGACTCTCATAGACATAGACAGGGTGTTTGCATTTTGGTGTTGTGATGAAAGGTTCATGACCAGGTTCTTGTCTTGGTAATGCCAGTATAAATCTGAAGTGGCTGCTTTTAAATCAGCAACTAGAGTTTTCCCAGATCAGGATGAGAATCTGGCCTCAGCCTGTAAAAAGATACAGACAATAGTAGCCAAGAAGCATAAACAGCAGAAAGATGTTAGAACTGTAAAAGAATGTTGATAGGCCAGCAAGGGAGCAGAGAAAAAGTGTGAGCTGAGTGCACTGGAAAATGTTCCTCCTGAGTGAGTACAAATGTAGTGTAGCCTCCTTAAGGGAAGGAAAGAAAAAAATGCGTCAGTGCCAAACTGGTTTATCATGTTTATGTTCTTTAAGTACGAGTGATTTTAGTTTTAAAGATTCATGTTACCTTTGAACAGGGATAAGTTTTAAAACACCAGTGTTAGCATGAGATACTTTTTATAATCTGCCTCAAGTACAGCGATGTTCCTTGGCTGCATTACAAACATTACATATTAACTCCAAATTAAGGCAGCAGCAGCAGCAAACTCATTATACTGGGAAGAAAGAAAAAGTTTTTAAAAAAGCCTTCCAAGCTTTCATTTCTGCTTAAGGAAACACTGCAGAGCTGCACATGTTGTGTCTCCCGTGCCACGCTGGGGTCTCATCCCACCTCCCAGATCTGTGCTCCACACCGAGGCCAAAGGGATGGGGGCGAACAGTGTTTGGGCTGTAAAACAGCAAAAAGGAGGCCAAGGAGGGTAAATGGCACCTCCTCCAGCTGGGCAGGAAGCACTCACAGACATGGAGCACCCAAACCCACCGGTTGCAGAGACCTATGTGCTTCTGGCCAAGACAAACTGGAAGTGCTGATTCTTCTGGAACTGCCTTGGAGAGCACGATGGCTGCCAAAGCTGTTGGGAAAGCACCCCTGCTGGTCTCTCCTGCAGCAGTGGTGGTGCTCAGAATCACTACCCAGCATCACAGCCCCATCTCAGTGCTACTCTGCAGTTTCTGTAATCTCCTTCCTCTTAAGGCAACGGTGTACAAAGTTTTCCCTCTTGTTGAATCCCTTTGAGATGCACACACACAAACTCCTCCCTTTCTCCAGCACTCCACAAGGTGTACTTGGCCCCACTGCACTTGTCTCCATGATACACATCCAGTTGCAATTCCAGGTAAGTCAGGGATGACCCCACCTTGGTGTAAGTCCCCAGTGTCCCCCATACAGGCTCCCTGCTGCATTCCAGCTTCAGAGATATTGCAGGCAAGGTTATACAGCTCTGCCAAGGCAATCCATACACCCACCAGTTTTTAGCACCTGCTAACACTCTCCTCCTGGTCCCCTCTCCTCGTGAAGCCCAGCTGACCACAAGGAACTGGATGTCAGGAGCTACATCCAGAAGGCCCTCCATTTGCTAGAACCAGCACATTGCTCTCATGTCTCATCTGCTTTCACCCCTCTGCAGCTGGACGCAGGTGCCTCAGTAATGCTGTCCCAGGAGGGAAATCCAGCACTGAGGGTTTGCATCTGCCCTCAGCCTGCCTTGCACAATGTGCTGCGATGCCTATCGGAGTCAGCCCCACGTATCAGAGGGATCTGTGCTCACCCATCCCGCGTACGCCTCGTTTTTTTAAACAACGAAACTGCTCAAGGCCTTTTTCTTGCCGGGATGGCACCGGATACGGCAGGAGAACAGCTGGCACAAACAACAGCAAAAGGAGGAATTCCCACAATTCCCATGCTCCTACAAAATCCCAGCTACAAACTTTGCTGCAAACACACGGCACATCCAGGGCAGGTCTCAGATACGATGTGATAATGTGGGCTAAGATGGGACATCACATAGCCAGCTACCATTCCAAATGGTGGAACTGCACAAAAATGGGGAATATTCCAAAAAATGTTGGAAGACTGGGTGCAAACCCTAAAGAAAGAGCAGGTCTTGACAGCAAAATGATGCTGCCACTATCAGATGAACTGGAAAGGACAGAAACCAAGCAATGGCTGGGCAAAACCCCAGGCAGCGGCGGGGGAGTGAATGTGGAGGACACTCATGGTGGTGTTGGGAAGGCTGAAGAGGAGGGAGCTCCAAAAACCATGTTGGGAGACATCTGGTCTTTGGTTTCCAAAGCATGGGATATATTCTGGCTGAATTCTTCCTTTTGGCAAGACATCCTGATTTCCCAGGGACTTTACAAGAGGTTAACAGGGCTCCAGGGGAGAGTTACGGGAAAGGACAGGCACGAATGGAAAAGTCCCCCTTTGCTGCCACTAAGGAAGGTAGACAAATAACCTGCTGTTTGTTGTTTGATTAACATATCTGCCCATAATACATTCCATTTTATGGTGTCGGTGACACTCATCTGGGCACTGGGGTGTAACTAGATCACACAGTCACCCTGCCGGGACCACGCTCCTCCTTGTGCTGTGCTTTTTGGGGCTCTTCTCCTTTCCACACCAGCTGCATGTGCTGCAGGGTGATATTTCACTACATTTTCTCACTCAAAAGAAGAGTTTGAATCTCACAGGAGACCCAGCGACCCACTGGCTGCAAATGTTGCCACTGAAGCCAAGGTGGATTTTGCTATCGGACATCAGAGAGGAGCAAGATGGAGCCCAGGAAAGATTCCAGCTGGGATATTCTCCATATAGAGCAAAGGCAGGATTTACTCCTGCCTCCTGCAATTAGACACGGCTTCTTCCCCGTGTGCTTTCCCTTCATCTGGGTGCTATTCTGTGAGATTCAGGGCTTGCCAGGGCTGGGCACCCTTGGATTGATGTGCTAAGACTCAAACAGGGCATTGCTCTCAAGTCAAACTGGAACTGGAAGAAAGCATCTACACATTGAAAACAGTGCCTTTGTTCTCACTTGCAGGAGCAGTGAACAAAACACCCCTGCTTTCGGTTTGCTCTGCCCCCTGAGTCCTTTCATTACCACTTTTTAAGGGGCTGAAAATGTTGCTAACTCTTCTTTTCAGGCAAGGCTTGCAAAGCTCCAGAGAGTTTTGGAAGCGGGAAAGGAGGAAGGATGAAAGACAGGAAAAATTTCAAGACCCGCTCTCTCTAAATTAATTACCAGCAACGATTTTGCATGTGCAGGTGTGAAAAAAAAAGGGGGGGACCCGAAAACATTATCACAGGCCCTTTCCCATCATCAAACACTAAGCCTGACGGTCCATTTTGTTCGTCAAAGACACCGGCCACCCATCCAACTGGAATGACCAATTAAAAAAAAACTGAGAGCAATACTTGGAATAATTAATACAACCGAGCCCTCATTTAGCAATTAGGAGCTGCCACTAAATTCTGTGGCAGACAGAATCAACCCTAATTGTGTAATTTCCCCAGCTGACGCCTCCTAGGACACAGCCAGATTTAATTGGAGATTATAGGGGCTCTTTGAAGGTGCTGGGGCTGCGCAGCGGGGGCTCCAAACAAACAGATACAGAGGGGTAGGGAGCACTGGGGCAGAAGTGCAGTGTGTGAAAAGGGAGTTTTGTTTTTGTTTCGGGGCCAGGAAAAACAGCTGTAGAGAACAGAGGTATTGGAAAGCCTCCTTTTGCAAAGGCGGATCACGGTTTGTGACAAGGTTGCAACAATCCAGCCAATGATTTGAAGGTGCTCAAGTTCCTCCTTATGCTTTTTTCATCTGGGGATGCCCCATTTCTGTACTGCCCTTCAGAGAGGAAGCCTGAAGGATGGTAAGCAGAGCAGGGCATTCCAGGTGGAGGGCCTGTCTCCATGCTCTCCAAGAGCTTTTGAATCCAGTGTTAATTTCTTTTAGGACAAATTTCCTCTCATTTTCTTGCTTTAGTATTTCTAGTTCATCAAAACCTTAAAATTAACAAGACTGGCTTGAAACTTATGATCCTGTAGGAACCAGTTTTCCAAATTTTCCATTGTATGAGGATAAGAAACTCTCTTCAGTAACAACAATTAAGCCAGAAAAGTAACTTGTCATCGCAAGGGGCCAGGACACAAAGATTTTATTCAGTGATGTGTTGTATGGTAACACCCAATGAGCCAGTCCTGAATGGATTACCTTCCCTTAAATATGAAACATTATCAACTCTATTGACTAGATGATTTTTAAGGTCCCTTCCAACCCTAATCATCCTGTGATTCTATGATGTTTTTCTTTTGCATGAAAGCATATTTATTGCCTTTCCTCCTCTAACTACTGACTGCCTATGTCTGATGGTCAAGTAGGGACTCATGCAGCTCATTAATAGGGCACCTTTTTGCCACAGGAGATAGAGGACCCAGGCATTCCGGCTGTCCACAGGACATGGCACTGGTTACACTGTGCCTGCCTGCCTGGGATGGTCCTGCAGTCCCTGTTCCTGGTGGGATGTCCCAACAGCAGTGGTACCAGGGTTAACAACACAGCTCCCCAGACTCAAGAGATCCATGAAGGTCAAGCGGAGGATCTGATGTCAAAGAAATCAACATGAAGCACATCCATGTCACAAAATGCCATGAGGTTTCACCACATAGACACAGTAAGCTAATCAACCATTTTTAAAGCAGAAGAGAATCCAACTTTTTACAATGAGATCTTTAAGCAAAGCCAGCCGTCACCTCTTGAGTCTAAAAAAAGAGACGGCCATGAAGTCAAGAAGACCCAGAAAACAGGCTATAAATACATGCAGAGAAACGTGTGTTTTCCTTTTCAGTGAAGAAAAACGTCTTTCTGTACCATAAACCAGCTGATGTTTTGTGATACCTGTTGCTAAGAGATCGAGTTCTCTACAAACCACATTAAAAAAAAATGTACAGAGTGATTAGTTGTGTTCATCAGAAGCTGCTCTCTAGCGGGAACAAATCCTGACCAAACCAAGACCTTCCCTATGCCTGTACCATGTTTCAGCAGGCACCAGGAGCCCTGAGCACCTCTGCAAAGGTTCTTGTCACCTCAGAGGGTCCAGGCCTTAATTAGAAGCTATCAGAAAACCACTAACTGCTGCTGACGGGTCGCCTGGCACTGTAACTCACCATTACTGTCCACATACTGTATGACAGAGTACTATGAATTTATTACAGCAGGAGACCTGCTTGAAAGAGTCCTGCATGTCCAACACTATGGGTAGGAGAGATTTTCCAGTCATGTTGAACTTCTGCCAATGTACATAGCTGATTAGGAGTTCACACACAAGACACTTATTTATTAAAAACACATACACACAGGCAGCTCACATTGCAGAAATATAAAGAGCAGAATAAAACACAACACTAATGCCTCTGAAGCACGTAATGATCCTGATTAATGCTATTGCACTTAAAGAAACCAGCACTGGGACTGAAAGAGATTCAGAGTAAAAGGCCCCAGAGGCTGTGACTGCCGTCCCCACGTAAGTGAAGGAAAAAGCCAGTAAATTCAAAGGGGCTGCTCTTGCTTATGGCATCAGTAAGTCTGGCCCTTGGATAGTGTAAATTTTATACTCTGACTCCAGTCAAGATACTAGTAAGGATCAGAATCAGAAAAGTTAAAAGTAAAGCAGTCCAAGGTTTGAAATGGTGTAACACTGGTGTAATGTCAGTGCAGTAAAAAAGAAATAGGGTAAGTGGGTTTCTGTGGATTTGCATGCAAGGAGAATTTATAACTATTCATCAATTCAGATTTGCAGCATCTAGTCTCCAAAATACACCACTGCTGCTGTAGGATTCTATAGCAGGGATACCACTCTGGTAGCTATTTCTAAATTTTTAGATAAACATCATCATGGTACCATCCTAAGGTCACTAATTTCAACACAAAGAACCACATGAACATCCCAATGAGCTGCACTGCTTGGAAGCCACATGTCCTTGAGGGGAAAGGCCTCTGTATCCCAGAAAAACAAATTACCTGTATCTTCTGACTCATCATCATCATCTTCATCATCACCCGATGAAGGGGAATCTAGGAGGAGACAGAAAGAGAAATGAAGCAGAAAGAGGATGGTATGTGGGGACACCATGCTGGACGAGGCTGCTGGTGTCGTGGTGGGCTCCAGCAAGGGAGGTCATCCAAGTGATGGGTCTCCCTTCCCTGCAGCTCCACTAGCCTACCCTTCCAATGCTGCTGGGCCAGGGATAACTGGTCAGGAGCTTTCTGAACTGGGAGAGACGTGTCATGAGTTTTTGCCAGTGCTCTGCCACCAGAAACTGGGGTCTAATGCCAAATACTTCTCCCTGTGCAAAATGCTCTTCTAATAAATACAAAAGATATTCCAAAAGGGAAAGTTTCTTTTTGCAGAACAAACTCTCTGGTTGCCTTTTATTTTTCCCTCTAGCGTTCACTCTTAAGACTTTTTATTTCACCATGTCTCAAAGCTGCAGGTCAGCATTTCCAATTCACTTTCCCTGCTTTTTTTTTTTTTTTTAGCTCAACATACCCCTGCCATGTCTCCCTTCATTAACTCCTCGTTCAACCACTAAGACCAAAGCTTTTGAACTTCTCCTTGCAGTAAAACCTCTTTCTCCATCGACACTTTGATGGCTACTCTGTGAACCAGTTCCCTTGGGTTATACTCCTCCCACGGAGGCACCTCAAGGCTGTAACTGAATACAAGTTAACAGGTGGGAATTTTCCATCTGTATCTTTCCAAAACATCCTGGACTGTTTCTTTTAATGTGGTCTAACATCTCACCTTCTCCAAGCTGTCAACAATGAGGTCTCAGTCCCTCTTTTCTCCACCAAATGACTACCGTAAATGTAAACCCCATTATCAAATAGCAGCTTAGTGTTTGATTTAGTTTACACTATTTAGTAGAGTTTAGTACTGTACTCAGTCTTGAAGATTTAGCATCACTGACTTTATATAATCTCAGTGAATTTCTCTTTGAAATAAAGGCAAAATGCTATCAACCCAGCAGCCTTTATATTCTGAGACAGTTGTAAAAGAAGAACACTAGAAAACAGGAACAACACATGGCCAGAAATGTAAAGCATTGCTTTAGATCAAGCCAGGCAGAACATCCTTTATTTCAAGATGCACTTGAGTCTTCTACTGTTCTCTGATCAGCTCACTGGAGGTAAAAATGTAAAGGAAGGAAGGAAAAGTAACAACAAATACTTCTTCTCTGCAGAATCTGGAAGGACCTTCCAGATGTATTCACCATCCAGAGAAGCAAGTAAGACAGGAATCATCTCCCTGCCTCAGACTGCAGGGGCACATGGTGCTTTGCACCTTCTCTTTGGCAAAGTCTCAAGGACGACTTCAAGCACGTATCCAACTGCAAATCCACAGTTGAGGTCCTGCTGGCAGCAGAACTAGGGAAATGCCATGGGGCTTGCTGAAAGTGAAGTGGATGTTTAGGTGTTTCGGCTGATCCAGCAAGTTTACTCAAGTCCTGGCAAGGGCAGACGTGGAGCCAAATCCCCACCAGCACCGACAGAGAAACCACCACATTCTCAGCTCTGCACTCTCAGATTTGGTTACCCATATATTAACATGTGATTATACCTTACTTCTGCTTTCTAATGAATCCATCATGACCCGGGAGTAGAATAAATTTTTAAACTAATTTAAAAACATTTTCACAAGGTTGAAGGAAGTCTCTGACCTTACTGGTGTTTAAGATAAGTGGTGCAGCTTAGATTTTAAAACCCAATATCCCATGTTCATAGCTACTGTCCTATTCAGGTTACTGTAACATCACCTTTTCCAAGAGGTGACTAAAAATTATAAGCTATTTTGTTTATCCTTTACTTAAATAGTAATCTTTTACAGAAGTTGTCAAGTATTGGCATCAGCAAGAACTGTTAGATGATATACTCAAAAGTGCCTTAATTATGAATGGAAAGGGGCTTAATTTGTTTAGTCACCTGCTTTGTCATGTTTTGCCTTTGGTACCAGCCTGCAGCCCGTGCTCATCGTAGGGATACTGCTCAGCCACTAAATCCAAAGGCTGTTCTGTGCATGAAATGGTTGCAGAAATGGAGCTTCTGCCAACAGGGCTGGAGATCAGTTTGGGCATGCAGCCTCTACCGGTGATCCTCTCCAAGTGCTCAGGTTTTTAAGGGGACAGTATGTTTCTTTTTTGTAAACTAGCAAAATACTCAAGCCCTTATCTGTCAAGGGAGGCATTTTAAAGAGATCGCAAATTTTAAAGAGATTAATCAACCTGGTTCTCAGTCCTGAAATGTCAGTTCCAGCACCTCCTTGCTCTACTTCCAGCATCAAGCATCTCACTGTGCACAATGCAGAATAGTCAATTTTTTGCAGACTGAAATCTCATGGCTCTGTGTAGGAAAATCCTGACATGCCCCTAGAATCTGGAAGTATGTCTCAAAATGAGACTTACATGTAGATCAGCTATTCTAAACACATCTAGCCTAGTTTTGCTCATTTAAGAATACATACAGATTAGAGCAATTCCAGTTTGCTGTTATAGATTTAAACCAGTTTAACAAAGAGAACAACTCCAGCCCCAAACATCAGGTATCCACATAAACACCCAACCAGATACCTGAGCTAATTGCTGGCATTACCTTCAAGAATTGGGAACACAAACCACAAATCTCTGACAACAATCTCAACTCTGCAGTGCCACGCTGAGCAATCAATACTAATTATGAAGAAATATCTGAGCATATGAGAGGCGCCACTATTGCCACATAAAGCTGGGCTTCAAAGTTTAAAATCAGTGCTGCTGACAGCTAAAACAGAGACTCCCACATTACCAGCACTTTGGTGGTAATGACAGTGGGCTAATAGAATCAAAGACTCATAATGTTGTCAGAAAGCAGGTTCAGGTTACTCTCTACTTCTTAAGCTGTTATTAGCTATTATTAACAAAGAGGAAAAATACAGGGGCTTAAACTTTTTAAAAGCAGAGGATTATCAGTCCTTCCACTATTAAAAACAATTTCTCACTTTACGAACTTTTGGGGCTGGCAGCTGTTTCATTTGAGCGTGTAACCAGCTGCCCTCTCCTGCCTCCCTGCTGCCCCTTGAACTCAAAAGCATTTTAATGTCACTGAGAAAAAAACAGAGACAGTAACATTTCTAACAACCTGCAGTTCCTTGGATAGTTCCAATAATCGTACCTAGTTAAAGAAAGCCTTTCAAGGGCCAAATACTTCTTTAACCATTTAATTGATATGACCTTGAAGCATTCACAGCAATCTCCAGTAACATTCAATGAAAAGCAGATGTTGGTAAAGACTTGCTGAAACAAGCTTTTATTCTCATGATGGTTTGATTCCCTCACTTACACAAAATCCTATTGCTGGCACGAGAAAGCTCTTTATGGAGTGGATGTGATTCACAATCAAACATCTCTGTGTTTGGTTTTCAGACAGACACCGTTACTTTTTGAGGGAACTCAACTTTTGGAGGAAGGACCTATTATTCAAGGATGCTTGAAAAAGCTCCTGCAGCACAAGGGCAAAGGAAAGTCTTCAAAACCTTAGACTCATAAGGGGCCAATTCTTCTGAAAATTCAGGCTTTTAATGTGTGTGGTCAGAAGGTTCGCTGTCTGCTCACAGAGTATGTGGGTGATGAGTATCCATCGACCAATGTATCAGCCTGAAATCATGGAGATGACCTTAGTGTTGGTGGTTAGCTGTCTAGAAACAGCAGATTTCTCTGCCACTCTCTGTTAGTGATCAGGCTTGGGTAGCCTGTTGCTGTTCTGTCCTATCATCCTTATGATGAAAAACATGGCCCAGCAAATGACAGCCTGTGCTTTGCTAATACTGCACTTGTTTGCAATATATGAATCCCAATATGTAACTTTGATGAAGCACATATTTGAGATACACAGTTTACAGATGAGCTACTTCTGAAGCAAACTAGCAATTTGTGATAAGCAGAATGGAGGGCAGAGATTTATCAGCTACAACAGAGAAACAGTTTTCAGAACCTTCAGCTTTTACATACAATTCTGTCACTGATCTGTCACATAAAGTGGAAAGTGTCATTTAACCTCCCTGAGCCATAGTTCATTCACTCACAAAAGACTTCAAAGGCACATGTAGCATCGCATCTATTTGAGTGTTAAGGGGGATTTGGGGTCTAATCTGACTAGCACCATTTCTAAGTCTCTCTCAGTATTAACATCAAGATTTAACATTTGGTATGGACACAGAAGAATTCTTCAATTGGTTTGTTTTGTCAGCCTAATCACTGTCAGGAGTTACCAAAGGGGTAGAGTCCAACCAAGTACAGACAAATTCCCCAAACCACCATCTGTGCTGAACATGTGAAAGGGCAAAAAATTAAAAAACAAAGAAGAAATTAAAGGAAATCACTGAGGCAGCTGTAATTTTGCACATACCTGTAACTCTGACTGTAAAGTTTCCCAGGACTTCGTTGGAATGCCTTGGCTTGCAACTGTACAGCCCAGAGTCATCATATGACACATTGATTATCTTCAACAGTTTTTGTCCAATGTGAGTTCTGTTGGTAGGTGAAATCCCGATACCATCTTTAAACCAGAAAACAGACACAGAAGAGCCTTGGGTGTTACAGGAAAGTTCAATGGTATCTCCATTTCCAAACACCAACTCTTCCAGAAAGGCGGTCTCGCTCCTCAAGTATTCTGCAAAGGGATAAAGAAAGGGAAATGAACAAATAAGAGCAGATATCAAGAGACAGAAAGAGCATTTAAAAAAGAAACATATATTTGCCCTTCTGATGCTTCCATGTGCCCAGATCTTCTCTTTGCCCAAAGTAAGCCTTGCCTGCTCCAGGCAGGTAGCAATGTAAAGTGGCAACAGCGACACTACAGTCAGGTCTCTGCCTGATCTACAAGGATGGCTTTAACCTTGCAGTGACCAAAACACGGCCATCCCACCAGGTGCATCACAACAAACAGCACAGACCTCTGCACAGGGTCACTGCGACACCCAGTGCTGTGGCAGGGGGGTGACCAGGCAGAAATAAGTGCCTGCTGGTAAGTTCACAGTTCAGTCTCTAGATCTCCATTTGTTTATTCCTGTGAGTCCATCCATAAACCCTCCGAGACCCAGCAAGGACAGGATATAAGGAGCAGAACTGCGGATAACCCAAATTTTCTCAGCGGGCTCTGGGTGACCCAAAGACAACATCTCTGGGCTGAATAAAACATGTGGAAGGGCTGGACAGAAGACACAGGCTGGAACAGTTAAATGAAATGAAACCACCGCTATCTCCATGCTGAAGTTACTCTCTGTGCAACAAAGAAGTGCAGAGCTGAAGAAATATTCATAGATTGTGACATTGTTGTAAAACCAATGCAATTACAGCAGTTCTGAATATCTGAGGATATTGCACTGTCTGCTCTTTTGCCTTAAAATGAAAGAGTTGGAGCAGGCTGTAAGAGAAAAACACGTTGTTTTTCTCTGCTTGTCATGCACACTTTTATTCTTGTGTAAATGTAAAGACTAAAAATGTAAAAATATTTCAGTCAGTATCCTTGCAGGTTAGAAATAAAGAATTCTGGAAGCCGGAAAATGTGGTATTTCATGGGAGGTATAGTCTCACAGGAGGCAAAGCCCACACTCATTGGGGTTACAAAGAACCTTTCCTCTGATACCTCGGCAGCAATTCCAACTCAAATATTTTAGGTTTTGGCCAGAATTTTGAGGTATTCATACAGTCAAAGGTTTAGGGTGGTTTGGGGTTTTTTTTCCTTTCAATAAAAGATTTTCCCTTAAAGCATATACCCTTGGTAAAACTAAAAAGAAGATTAAGCTTTCAGAAGCAAATCCTTACTATCAGACCAGCACTCATGTACCATCGAATTTTCACCCACGGTTTCTTCCCAACTGGCCTATATCCTTGGGGGAAAGATAGCTGAGAAATATTCTGGTTTAACTATTCAAGCTTTTTTCTTCCTTCTTCTAGACTATACAGATTTTTTCACAGGTAGCAACCTTGGCTTCAAACTAAAAAGCCCTGTGTACAGCTTTATACTTGCAGGACTGAGTACTGATCTAACTTTGTTGACTCTGATGGAACCCCTTGCTAATTTAATCTACTGGAAAACAAACCCCGCACAGCTGCACAACCTCTCCACACAAAACACACAGTTTTACCAAAGCTGTTTGCCAAATGATGAAGACCTGTATGTTTTGGCTTCTGTATTATAAACCTACCAAACAGGAACAAGCCCAGACTAAGCACAAGCCAAACTGTACTGCTTAGCCATTTAAAAGGAGATAACTCTTTTTTGAAAACCATAATGAACCCAGCTTAATGACAAAGCAACAAACTATTTTTACAAAATGTATATAGAGAATGCTGAAATGAAGAGGAAAGTCACTCTAGACTCAGCAGATTGACTGGGGTCTCAGGATTCTTCTGTGGAATGAAGCATCATCTCTTATTTCTGACAAGTTTATTTTGGCATCCCTACCCTCAATCATCTCAGTTAGTCTCCAGCACATATTGTGATGCAAAGTTTGGTCCTGGTGACTTTATTCCTACTGACCAGGAAAGATGTAGTTGTGAGTTAAAAGGAGAATGTTCCTAATGGTCTTAATCTCACTTCTTTGAAGTGTTTTTCAAATTTTAGTTTATATGCTTATATCTTAAAAAATAAACAGGACCCAAACTGGAGACCTCCACAAAGCATTTAAATGTGCACTCAAATGCTTTTGAGCACTTTGCCCAACTGTGAACTTGGACAACAAGGTCATTCCTTATACAGCTTTCACATACAAAGATAAATCCAAAAGCATAGATAGTCTCATTTCCATGCAGAAAACAGCTGGAGTTTAGAGCAGGGAACCACCAGAGCTCACATCTTTCATGGGGTGCCCAAAGTCCAGCATCTCCTTCCTGCCTTCAAGCTGCAAGTGCCTCGTGCTTCCAACACCTCTTCAACAAGACACACAAAGACATGAAGAAGCCATGAAGTTGCCCCCTCTGAGGCCAAATATCCACAAGGAACTGGGAGAGGACCCAGCCAGGACAGCTGGCCCCAACTGACCCAAGGATATTCCAAACCATACGACATCATGATCAGCAATAAAACTGGGGAAAAGAGGAGGAAGGGGAGGATGTTCAGAGTGGTGGTTTTTGTCTTCCCAATGCATAGTTATGCATGATGGAACCCTGTTGTCCTGGGGATGGCTGAGCACCTGCCTATGGGAAGTGGTGAATTCATTTATTGTTCTGCTTTGCTTGTGTGTGCAAGTTTTGTTTTTCTTATCAAACTGTCTATATCTCAACCCACAAGTTTTCTCACTTTTACTTTTCCAATTCTCTCCATCCCACCTCAGTGGGGTGAGCAGCAGTGTGGGGCTAAGTTGCTGGCTGGTGTGAAACTATGACACACGGGTATAAATTACCAGGGAGTTAACTCATATAAGGGTTACAGGAGCTCACTCTGCCGCTTGCAGCAGAGCAGGGATTAATGTTTGCATCTTTAACAGGTTCTTCGAGAGAACGAGGCAATCTAGATTGTGGGCTCCCAGGATATTACTAAAATTCAACCATTTATTAGTTTAGCCAAGGCAGTTAATGAGTTGAGAATCACCAAGAGACACATCTGATGGAGAGCAGCATTTGCAGCAGCATCACTGCTGCTGGTAGCAAAAATACTACAGAGAGAGAGGCAATTTTTAAGCTGTTCAGAGGAGCAAAAAGGCAGCAACCAGCTGGGAAACACCTTCCACAATGAGGAGCAGTTGGCCCAGCAATGCTAAAACGTTTTTCTGTGTATTCACTTATAAGGATAAGATACTTCATCTCTGTAGCTGCTTGGCTCACCCCAGCGATAATTCACTTTCTGTGTGGTTCGCAGCTCCAAGTGCTTAAGTGTGTCAGTATTTCCATCAGCTGTCTGCTCCTCTTAGACATCAATACTTGTTTCTGGCAGAGCCTGGAAAACTTTTATTTTTGTTTTAACGCATGCAGCTCTCAAGTTATTTGTTTTTCGGGCACAAAAGGACAGGGAGGTGGAGGGTGGTGGGCTATTACTGGGCTGCTTATGGCCCCAAAAAACTCCAAGCCAAGCTGGGGCTTGGCTGGTGCCCTCCTCAGTGTCAGGGACTGCTCCCAGGCAGCAAGGGCCCACAGTGCCTTTGTCACCTTGTAGGGTGTGCTGGGTCCTGGCTCCAGGACATTCCATCCTTTTATTTCTCTTCACCTGTTTTTTTTCCTCTGGAATACCTTCCCACAATCCTGCTTTTCCAAACAGCAGTGTTTGGGAGCCTCCTGAGGAACTGTTCTAGTGGGGTACATGTATCCCCCATCACCACCCTTTTTCTCCATCCTTCAGCAGTGGAACATTCACCACACACTGGGACTCCCCTCCACACGGGGCTTGAGGCACATGACTTTCAGTACCACCAGCAAGAGATTCCTCCCACCACCCTGAACCCTGGCAACCCCCAAGAGGTTTGTCAGGATTGCTTCACAGCCTGGTGCTGGAATAGACTAGGGCTTATTTCTAAGCGGATCATATTTTTCCCTTTTCAAGCTGGACAAGCCGTATTTGGCATGTTAACAAGCAGAGAGACAGCAGTGCTCCATGCACTTCTCTCTTCAGGTTAATTTGAAAACGTTTCTTGTTCTATGTATTTTATTGCACCAAATCCACCGTGACAGGCTACATTATAGGATCATGGAGCAACAGCCATGCCAGAGCTTTCTCCTGTTGAGTTTGTTATCCTGTTCCCAGGGGGATCATGAGAATTCAGCCACTGAGCTGGTGAATAACTGCTGGAGGGGTACAGAAACCTCCAGCACCAGTGGGATGAACACAGTCATGATGGCAAAGAGCATGTAGACTAGCTGCTGGTTCAGACCAGCACTGTCCTACATACTTAGCCCTGGTTTATTCTATGTAAATGTCCTACTTGTGTTAACAGAGGCCCATAGTATTGTTCACCCAATGAATAATATTCTAGTGTTTTTTCATAATACCTGTGTCTGTTCCTGGGATGAAGTTGCTTCCGCACCTCAGGATGTCTGCACTGGGAAGAGCAAACTCCAAAAGGGAAATAAAACACTTTTCTTGCCAAACATTTAGGACCAGTTTAAATTTAAAAAGCAGCTAGGAAGGGTGACAGGTGGCCCCAGTGCCACCTCCCGATGAGACCCACACCATGAATGGAACACTGCCACATTCCCTGTCCCTCTGTCTCCACAGAGAGGCAGACGGGCTCTAGGGGAACGTTAAAAACCACCACCCCAACCCCAGGCCCTGCACCCCTGCAGCCCCTGGGAGAGGTGGGCATGATAACATCGTGGGATCACCTGTTTACCCAAGAACCTGCCTTCTCAGGGCAGATAAGATCAAGGGAACAGCCTTGTAGGCAAGAGAGCTCACCTCAAGTCACGGCATACCCTCACTGCACTGCGTGGATCTGGTGGGGTATATTTTATATATGCATTTTCTGTTGTGTTTTATAAATAAAATAGAAAGTATTATATGAAATACACATCCTGTCTTCTCTCTTCCCCCCCTTTTCTCCCTTTCCGAGGTCAAGACCCCTCTCACAGCACACTTCCCAGTGTCAGGCTGAACCCATTCTGGAAAGGAGGGGCTTTCTCTGGCAATCACAGCAGCACAGGATGCTTTGCTGATGCAGTATCACCTCCCAAAAGGGTGTTCTGCTGCATTATCTCCCCTGCTCAGTGGGGCTCACACACAGAAATAAAATATTTCAAAAATAAAAGACCTGTTTGCACCTGCAAAAGCCTAAACTGTGATAGAAAAATGTGTCTTTAGGAAATCATATCTGAAAAAGGGTTTGCCTCCATTATTTCACAGAATCATAGAACTACAGAATGGTTTGGGTTGGAAGGGACCTTAAAGATCAACCAGTACCAACCGTCCCTATGGGCAGGGACACCTTTCACTAGACCAGATCTCTCAAAGGTGTCACTTTAGCTTTCAACTCATACACTCTGTTTGCTTGCAGGGAGGCAGTTCTCCTGGAAAAGCTTAAAACAGATTACCTAATAATAATAATAACAATAACAATAACGCAAAGTAGATTGCCTACACTGTGTTACCACTGCAGTGGCCTGTGCAATTGTTACCAGACAATATTTCTTCCAAAGACATTAACAAGTGTGCTGCACTGTGTTACAACCCTGTGGGGGTTTTCTAAGTTCTGTTCTAGAAGAAAAGCAAACTTTTTTCCTAGAGAATTAGCAGAACAATAACCAGGTTTAGTTCTGTCATATGCAGCTTTCTTTATAAACAAGAGATTATGGAAAGGAATAAAAAAAATCTCTGGTGTTTAGCTTGGCTATCCCCGAGAGCGACTTTGGAAGAGCTTCCAGAATGGAAAAAGCAGATGTTGCAAATCTGCCTTATCTTCAGAGCAACTGTTGACTCTGTTGTGCAAATCCTAATTTACATCTGCATGAAAGGTTTCAGAGATTAAATGGCATTCAAGGAGGAATATTAGCTTTTCTCCCTCCCTCCAGCCCTCCTTTGAATGGATTTACTACTGGCAATTAGCTTTCTGTTCCATCGGCCAAGTAGAAAACAGGATTCATCAGGACTCTACAGTATCCTCCTTTTAATGGACTGTTTTCTCAGATCACCCAATTCAGATGCTGAGAGTTAGAAGAAATAAATTGTCACAAAGTTAAAACAGTTACAAAAACACTTTGGCCAGGAGGATTTCTCTCTGACACTTGGAAAGTCCTGAGGAGGACAAAAACCCGACAGAACAAATCAAAGGGGTCTCCCAGCTACACCTAAAAAAATGAGAATGTAAACCCCTTGAAGAGACACAAAGCTTTGGTTGCTGCTGAGAGCCCAGAGCCAGTCCCAAGGACAGCCTTCTGCTGGGGCTTTGCTGGCTTAAAGGAACAGACAATGATGGGGAGTTTTCCTTGAAATCTGGCTAGACTGTACAATTAAACACTTTCCTTGGTTCCCCACTCAAAATACAAATCAGGGAAGCAATCACCACTCATATGTATCTGGTGAGCTCAGAGTTCTGCACTTCATTTTTTAACAGAAATAAAAGAACTGATATGAAATGTCATCCACTTCCTCAATGGTTCCTAAAGACAGGGAGCAGCAGATGGGAGGCAGCATGAGGATGCTGAGGTCCCCAGGCTATGAGAGCTCCTGCTCAAGGATGCCCATGCATGCCCAGCTCTCGCAGGTGCTTTCCTCAAGGAGGGCAGCAATGAGCTGTATCAGTTCTCAGCAGCCCATACTCACGGTGGAGATGACATCAGTCCCAGCCTGGCACAATGAGTACACCCTTGCAGATGTTTGCCCACATGTCACACAGCCCACCTCACCCAGCCACAGTGACCAAACGTGGTGAACCCAGAGCACTCCCTGCCCAAGGCAGAGTGACAGGACACCCATTATTGGGCTGATCCTTGGTGGAGAACAAGAGACTGTGTTGTCATCCTTTTGGTGTCTTCCTTTTGTTGCTTCTGAAGAACGGTGGCCAACTTGGCCTCAGCTCTTGCACAGCACAGCAGGGGCATCCCAGCTTGATGTTGACAGACAGATCCCACCACAAAACGGCTGATGTTTTACATTCCTGCTCCACATGCCTAAGGAAGTCCAAAAAAACCTCAGCATTGCAGCAAGCAAGCGACTACCACAAGCCCTTTCAAAGCCAGTGGCAACAGCTATGGAAACCAAGGCACAGAATGAGGCTTCCCAGCACCCCAAGGGAGTGGGCAAAGCTTATCCCCAGACTCCACCAGAGCAGAACGTGGTCTTGCTAAATAGTGGAGGCCCTGAGAAAACCTACGCTCTTCAGCATCAGTGCACCACACCCTCCCTGATGCTTTGCTGGACCAGCTTACCTGGAGGGGTTTTGTAGGTGACAGGTGCCAACCAATTAGCAGTTTGCAACAGCATAGCAAATGAGTGCTCCACAAAGTATAAGGAAAGCAGAGCAACTGTATCTTTGAAAATATTTTTAAACTTTCTTATAAATACCTAATAAGTGACACCACTGAATAATTCTTTTGAGTTATTTTTTTTGGAGATCTTCCTCTACACTTCCATTTGCTCCCTAAAAATCCTTCTAAAATTAAAAACTGTTGGAGTTTTCACCTCCAGTGTGGTTTTTCAGCTATTTAGTGAATTCTATCAAACATTCACCACTTCTTATGTGCTCTTGCAGATGAATTTTTAAGCAATACATAAGTTCACCAGGCCCAGAAGTTTAGGTTTACCTCCAAGCAACTTTTTAAAGGATACAAATGCTCCTGTTCCCTTTACAATTCCCAGGCCAGCTTTGCCCTGGCACCTACTTGTGATGCTTTTCTGGTACTTGTGATGCTTTTCTGAAGTGGGCTTTAAGATCACATGGCATCAGAAAAAATTTGCCATAAAGCCCCAACCTTTCCCCTTCGGTTCACAGCTATGCAGCTCCCAAATCCCAGTTCCTCTGCATTTCCCTTGCACTTTTAATGTGCACTCCTCTAATCTTCATTTAATGCAGGCAGCTGGCTGCAAATACCCCCAAACAATGACTTTAATCCTAAGTACCCCGAAGCCCCCCCTTCCTTCCCGCACCAAAACTGAAGAAAAAAAATAAAAAGAACAGCCTCAAGACGGCAAGATGGAGAAATCCAAGCTATCCGCTGGGCCAAAGGAGCAGAAAGACACAATGAGCTAAATTTTGCCCAGTTTGCTAATTAAAAACGGAAGCTACCCCACTCTGGAGCCAAGGCGGGGAGGTGGGGGGACTTTTCATGCTATTCAAAAAATCGGCTTCCAACTGGGACCATATTCACTCCACATTAATTGTCATTCCAACTACGAGTGTCCTAGTTTCAAAATGAAAACTACTCTCCAGTGTAGCTAGTGAAAACTAACACCAGTTTCGAGGCATTAAACAAAATTTATTGATTGCATTTTCCCACCCACTAAAACTTTAATAAGCATTAAACCTCAAACTCCTGGCCCCGTTTCCTCCTTCTACCTTCTCTCTCCATAAAAGGGGTCAGGCTCCTCTATATGGAGATTAGGACTTAATGTTTGGTATTTGTTTATGAGCCTATCAATTGCCTTTATTTCAGGGGGGGGAAAGCACATCTTAAAAAAAAAACAAAACCTCTTGTACAGGGATTAAGAGAGGGCAAAGGTTTAGGGTAGTTTGGGTCTTTTTTTCCCCCAACTGATTGTGAGGTTTAGATATATGATGGATCATGTTCATGTGAATGAAAATAAGTAAATATTCCCCTTTTTGCAACTTTCCCGTGAGTAACATAAAATGCTATTTTTCAAAGATCCTGATTTCTCAGTAACAAAATGCAGAACTTTACTCTTCTCTGCTGGCTGTTTTCAGCTGTGTAAAAGGGAAAAATAATAGTAATTTGGGGGCCATTCTGTCTGCACAGTTAGTAAAGAAAACAAAGGTCAAACATTTGAAATGCAAGGGTTGGTGATTAAGCCCAGAAATTCATATCTAGGCATCAAAATTAATTGTCAGATTTTGAGAGTGCTTAAGGAATTTAAATGTAGGGCCTGACCTTGCTCAGCATCTTTCAAAACCAAGCCTGTTATTTCAGAGTCTCAAGCGAAATTTAAGTGCCAGGTACCCAAGTTGGGGCAATTTAACAGTAATCTTCTTTTGGGAAGTCTGATCCACTTTAATCTTGAGAATGACAAACGAAGATTTTGTTATTTAGGAAATACATCTAACTACAGCTGCAACACTTTTGTCCTTGTGCTAAAATCAAGTCTTACACTTCAACATTATTAGAAAGAGTTGAGAGAGATGGCAAAAAAATGTAATGTCAAAAATTCTTTTACTTCTCTTTAAAGAAGCCTGCTAAAGGGATTAGACAGCTTTGAGTTCACTGCTCTGTTAAACCAACCTTACAATATTTTTTCAGCTTGTTTGACTTGCTGTTCGTGTATACATTTGTGTTTTCACCTTTCTACATTCAAATCCCACACTTAGTGTTTGTTCTGCGCTTCTCACAGGAAACTTTGTCACTTCTTTATTTGTATTAAGTCTACAGAGTTATAGAAAACAGACTTGGAAAACAACCCCTAAATTAGCAGGACTTACCGGCTTCCATGCATACGTGCATACACATGGAGCATCGCATACCATCCAACCCGAATGCAGTGGTTTATCATTTCCAGCAGCAACAGAAGGGCATCAGGTTCACCAGAAGAGACCTTTTAATGGTCTCCTGTAACCATATCTATTACATCAGGGTTTGGACTCCACATTACAAATTAAGAGAGAGTTCAAGGAAGTCATGCATGTCTCAGTTCCCACCGCCTTCCAGCAGTTTTAATGCCCCTGAATAATCATCTTCTACAAACTGCACTATGTTAGGATCCAGTAATGGCAGAAGCAGGTTAGACACCTCTAGGAAAAGCTGTTTTAATGCTGCTGTAAGGAAATGCAGACCCTCAGCAGGGGGCCTTTTCCAGCTTCCTACAAGGAGACATGGCTGGCCCTACTTGCATGAACCAGGGACCTTCCACAGGCACTTTGGGATACCTCCCCCATCCTCCAAAGTCTGATTTCCCAGCTTTTCCCTTCCTTTCCCCACCAGAAACACTTCTAAAACCTCCTTCTCTCTGTGAAGGAGTATCTAAGTGTTCAAATGAGATGGATGCTGTTGTGACAGAAAGGATGGCCCCTGCAGCAGGCAAGCCAAGAAAGAAAACAGCCAGTTCTCTCTGGCAGATGGCAAATACAGATGATAGAAACTGAGCCCAGCAGCCACCAAAGGGCTGGATTTGTCTGAAAGTCAGGCACCGAAGCTAAGCTCCTGCCATGCTCCCCTGGGTCGGATGAACCACCACATTGTACCACTAGTGAAGACATGAACAACCTCCCTTGATAGATAACCCGTAAAGGGAGCAAGAGCTGCCCACAGCATTCTGTCCCCTCCGCTCCCTTTCCGACGGTGGGTGGCTAAATCAGGGTCATCTCTTCTTCCTGCCTGCCCTGAGACAACATATGTTGCTCCTGCAACTGCTCCTTCTCACCTTAAAACAGCCAGGCTCAAGCAGTGGGCGAAGTTATTCCTGCAAAGACTGCACCGCTTGTCTGCGCTTTATTTGCTATGCACTGGGAGGAGGGGGCAGAGGGGGAGAAAACCTCTACTTCAAACATTTACACGTATTCTGAAAGCACCTGAGGAGGTTTCAGGACCTTTTTGCCAGAACTAACACATTCCACCCATAAGATGACCTTGTTCAGAGCATGCAGATGGCTCCTCAAGGAAGGATTTGCATTGCGTGGAATCACCAGATCCAGGATCAGGTGGGCAGTCCAGTTTCTCAGGCAGCGACCCACCACTGAGACCAGAGTGGTGGATGCAAAGTGGCCCATTTTTGCCCCTGCACTAAGGGAAAAAGAGCAAAGGGGAACCCCTGATGTTCCCCTCTGCCACCTCTGTGCTTCCCATCCCTTCACTAAGACTTTTGTGATGGAGAAGCCCATCGCCTTCTCAAATCTCAAGACACCAGCATGCCTACACATAAAACCAAGGCAGAAATCTTATTTCTTCCTAAATAATTCACAGGATGGAGGCCCAGCACAACTCAATAATGCTTTCCAGGCATTATTTTCCTTTTTTGACTGGGCAGATGGCAAAGCATTTCTGTGGTAGGAGGCTTCACATTTGTGTTTCCTTTGCCTCCTAGTTCAAATAATGGCAATAGTAATTGAACCACTGGGCAAAAGAAAATTGAGTGTGACCCTTTAGTCAACACTCTGGGAGTTCCCACTTGCTCCTGCAGCTCTCTGCTCTGCCTGGAACAAGGGCAAAAGAAGGTGCTGCTGTTAGGATGCCCCCACTCCAAGATACCCTAAGCTGAAAGACAGTATATACAATACTCTGCATGTATTTGAACTCCACAGTATTTACTGTATTTATATTGTATCCCAGCCAGGATGGCAGCTGGGGATGACAGAGTGTGGTTTCACCCAGTATCTTCAAGGCTAATCCCCCAGTGTCCACTTACACCCTTCTTTCCAAGCTGAGGGAACCATGAGCCTGGAAAGCCTGAAACATAATTTTTGTGCTTAATTACAGATTTCAAGTGCCTGACACCAGGCCCTCAGTCATTACGTTTTGACACTGATGACTTTGGGTTGAGATGGAACAAACGCTCTGCGCTCACTCATCCCTCACTACATCCACCAGTGTGGTGGATGTAACTTGAAAGAAGGTGAGTGATGGATTTGTAGCAACTTTGGGCAGGGATGCAGAGAGGACACCATCTGCTGTTTCTTAGGTTTTTTTTGCCCCCACTTCCTTTCTGTAATTAATCAATTCATAAATCAGCAGTCAATAGTTTTCTTGCAGTCTCCTCTTGTGATCACCCCTGCGAGGCAAAGGCTAAGGACACAGTAGGGTGGCTGCAAGGTCTAAGTGCTGCCTGTGGAGCACAGAGCAGCATTCTGGCCAGTCAGTGGGAGCACTGGGTTCCCAGCCCTGTGGCTCGTCCCACCACGGGGCCTCCCAGGGCCCAACCCACCACATGCTGAAAGAAAGAGGCTTTCTGAATTTTCTTTGGAAAAAAAAATAAATAATGCTTTCACAGAAAGGTGTGAAATCATGCATAACACACCCGCTGTAAAAAAGAAAGTATTTTTAATGTATTTCTTTTTCCCCCAATTGCATTCAACTCATCTCTTACACAGTAAATACTGGAGGCTGAAACTAGGTGATTTTTAAGGTCCCTTCCAGCCCAAACCATGATTCTATGGTTCTAAATAGCAGCTAATTTATGTACCTCCATTTACCAGATCCCCTCACTTCTGCATGAATCCCCAGCTTATTAACATAACTATTTAAACTGGACATGTTTTCTTAAACATTCTTCTTTCATAAACTGCCAAGTGACAGTTGTTTACTGTCAACAAGCCTGGGTACTCCAAGACAGGGAGAAATATGCCCTTTCAAAAGGCAGACATATCGGCTACCAAAGGAAGATTAAAATCTGGTGTTTTTCTTTTCTCCCTCCTCAAAAATGCTTTATTCGTACAGATACTCTTGATACAGATCAGGAGATACGGTACTATGCCTAATTCCAATCATTCTTTTAATTAAAGACAGGCTCATGGAGGATTTATCTTCACTTGCACATGCTAGCTGTCAGGGCACACTCAGAACTCCCTAATCTTCCCACTGCAACTGGTTTTCCCTCTTCACTTTTCGCTGTGATACCCCCACCTCCCACAGCACATCTCGGATCATCTCACACAGATCCTGCTACCGGCTAGAAACAAAACGCTTCCCTGGGGGAAATCTAAGGAGAGAAGCTAAAAAAAAATTAAGCAAAAATGAAATCACCAGTTGGTTCAGGCCCTACACTCTCCAAACAAGCTGCTGAAGTATTTTGCTGGGAGGGAATTGCTTGTACTTGAGCCTTGCCCATGAAACCTGGGATATAAAAAAAAAAAGGGGGGGAAAAAATAAGAACGCTATGGGAAAACTTTTTCCCATGAAGTGAAGCCGAACGAAAGCTCCAAGGGTTAAAAATTGGCCGTTTTTCTGGCATCAAAGTGCCAGGACAGCTCGTCTGCTGGCTGCTGTGGGGCACAGGGTGCCGGGGCTCAGCGCTCGTCCCGCAGCCCCGGCTCGCCCGCACATCCCCGCGGGGCATTATTAACACCTTCTCCGGCGCACTGTGCGGCTCGCAGCTATCGCTAGCGCTGGGGCTAATGCCGGCCGACACCGATACAATGGCCATGAGGAGGGGGCATGGGGGGACCATCAGCCGGACTGCGGCTCGACTCCACGCGTGACTCGCGACAGAGTCCCGGGGGTCCCGTGGTGGCCACCGCCACTGCCACCGCCTCCACCACTGCCACCGCCTCCGCCACCGCCACTGCCACCGCCACTGCCACCGCCTCCACCACTGCCACCGCCTCCGCCACCGCCACTGCCACCGCCACCGCCACCGCCTCCACCACTGCCACCGCCACCGCCACCGCCACCGCCTCCGCCACCGCCACCGCCTCCACCGCCTCCACCGCCACCGCCA